>VZSE01005858.1:1888063-1927873 GCA_013398275.1 Promerops cafer | reverse complement strand
TTTTTTTTTTTTTTTGGTAGGCAACTCAATTTTCAGTCAAAAGTCATAAAGGAAGTTATGAAAATTACTCTGCTTAATCCATAGGTTTGGTTCTGCCACAGACTTCCTTGAGGTTTGGGCAAAAAAGAGACAATAATAATTAAAATAATAACCCTCTCCTTTGTATGTTTTAGCCTGTGATGTAACCCTGCAGGAAGGTGTAGTGAGGCAAAGAGTAACTAGGCTGTATAAGATCTTGTATAGGAGGTCTTTAAGAATGCTGGATTACATTTCTTACAAGAAAAATTTCCAATATCTAAAATTACCACATCTCAGTTAATGCCTCTAGAAGTTACTGGAATTAAAATAACAAATTTATTTAAGTTTTCTGATGTGAAATCTCTAAGTCAGTCCATGTAACTGTATGAGGAATGCATGTTAGCTGATTGCAAAATAGATGGGAGAAAAATATTTTTTTTTAATAATAGATCAAGGTTTCTTAAAATAAGAAGCTTCAGGACTCTCTGCTCTTTGACACTGTTTCCAGCCCCACTGAAGTCTCTCATTGCAGGAATCCACACATTTGAATTGGACTTAAGCTACAAATTCAAGAGTACAGATGAATATAGGATGATAGTCATTGGAAAAACCAGTAACATTAACTACACTCAGAGCATAAGAAAAAGATAATGAAAAGACATTTCTTCATGTATTTTTTAAGGACAATAGTCATAAGATTCCAACATTATTCCAACCATCTAATTTATTGATTAGTGACTAATGCCAAAAGGTCTGAATTATCACTTCCAGAGCAAAAGTGTGAAATAATTCTTACAGATAGTGAAAGGGGAAGATTGTTTATAACCTGACCATGAAAAATACTGGCCTCAATCTGTGTTTTCATTTACACTTCTTTCTTTGAAACGCCAAATACTTCTTAAAAGCTAATACTGGATCACATATGAAATAAGCCATGTCCTTTAACACTTTTTCTGTCTTATCAGCACTGCTTCTTCTAGATGATGGTAGAATTATAGCAAATCAGTAGGATATTAATCGTGTTTTGGTCTCATGCATTGTAAATTCAGGTCATCTATAAGAGTTTGCACTTGAAGCCTCTTATTACCATACTGATTAGTAAAATGTTATAGTCTTCAACATTGTTCTATGCAATACCTCTGAAAACAATTGCTGTTTTACAACTCTGTATAAATAACACATATGATAATAATAAATAAATACATGCAAGAAGTGGAATGCATCTGACTCAGAAGTCTGGAACAGCAGTACTGGGAGATAGAGAGAAAGATACTGATGACTCAGACTGAACTGAGATCTTACAGTGCATTTCTGACCATCACAATGTGTTGTAGAAAGTATACACTTAGTTCAAGAGAAACTTAGAAAGTAAAGTAGTTGTTGTTTTTGTTGTTATTATTATTATTATTACTAAAAAGCACCTTTCTGAAGCAAACCATTGCCAGCAGTTTGCTATCCTGTGCATAGAGAAAAATGTTGGACTCGTAGAACAAAAGCCCTGACTGCTTCTAAAGGCACTAGAATCATGGAATATTCTGAATTGGATAGGACTCATCAGCATCACCAAATCCAATCAGGGTGTCACCTTGCATAAACCTGTGAAACATTTTTTTCCAACAGTCTCTTTCATAGCCTCAAAAATTTAATTTATTTCTTTGCCCATATGTATTCAATATTGTGTTTGAGGCACCTTATTCCCCCGAGCTGATCTGCAATACATTTGGAAGTACCTCAGTTCCACATTTACAACATGGTTATGGACATAGTGTCTTTAGAGCATCTTGTAAACTCTTTGGTGACAAATCAGCAAAAGCCAACAAATACCTTGATGAAACACAGCTCATACCCCAGAGTTTAATCATTCTCATCATCTATCTAAACACATTTGACCCCCATGTAATACACTAACATGTCACATGGCTGTGCTACTTAATAGACAATCCCAAACATTTTTTTAATCACAGCAAATATTTTACATTTCCATTATTCTAACCATCATTGCTGAACAATGAACTAGGTATTTAAGGAGCGTGGATTTTTATTAATACCACAGAGATTAAAAAAAATTTACTTTTCAATTGAAAGAACAGCCTTTCTCTCAACCTTTCTCTCAGAAAGAACAGTATTTCTCTCAACCAGCCACCAAGGTGGGGGGAAAAAAAGTAAGCCAGCAAAATTAGGACTACCAGATCATTAGAATCTTTGAGACCTGGCAAATTACAGCCAGAACTGCTGCCACTACTCATGAATGTACCCAAGGTTTCATTATTGACTGTTTGCTTTCCTTAAACAAATCTGTAGTTTGACTGCATATAGCACCCAGGAAGAGTCTCACACCCCATAAAATACAACCCAGTGCTGGGTTGTTGTGAGCATCAACATTGCATTTTGCTAGACTGTCTAGTTTTCTAGTGAGAAAAGACAATTGATTAAGGTCCTGGGGCTATCCCAAGTGTTACGGACAATCCTGATTAATGAGCAGCTTACTTAAAAATAGACTCTTCCCAAGGAGCTGTCAAGCCCTGAAGAATTGTGCCAGCACTTCTTAGCTGTGCCCTCCACACCTCAGTGAGCCCAAATTGTTCAATTACTCTTGTATATTTTTGGAGGCATGGGAGTTTTTTCCATCTTTCACAGTGGATCAGTCAAGACGTTTGCTTGTCAAAAGAGTGACTTTCCCTATCCCAGGGTATTTATTTTTTTTTCAGATAAAGTTATATAAAAATGGCCTTCCTTTCCATTTTGGGACATAGCTGCTGCCTGTGTGTTGAGCACAGACTTTGGTAAGGAGCCCACACCCAGAGCTGGGTACAGGAATCCAGCTGAGACTGAGTGGGACAGGACTGCAATGGAGGAAAGGGTTGTTCTTCTTTCCCTTGTTTCACCAGTCTGATAGAAAGTGGAGGGACAGTCATTTTCCCCTCACCACAGGCTGTAACAATGCCAAGCCTGCTTTGGCTGTACTAGGCAGCAGAACTTCTTTGGGGTGATTATATTTTGAACAACTGGTGAGCTCTAATAAAATCCATTGCTTCTGTTAGGCCCCTTTGCTAAGGTATAGATTTGACCAAAGCCAAAATTTTCCTCAGGCAAGGAAAAACCTAGAAACTTTTAGGATATTTTTAGGACTCATTGTAGAGTCATTTCCTGCACAGGATAGAGACAGGCCAGAGCTTTTCTTTATATCATCAGCAGTCAGCTTGTATGACCATATATGTCCCCTATCAAAAATCTTCCTGTAGGCAAGATCCAAAATGTAAAACCCTGGTCCTCAGATGACAGAGGGGAATTGCTGTGGAATGATGTTCATCCAGGGATTCACAGTGATGTAACCCTGCCATGTCCTGCAGTGCTTCATGGAAACAGGAAGATTATTGAGAGATACTGCTTTGACCTTCATCTCTCTCAGAATAGGAGGGCTGAGTTGCCAACACAGTGAAGTGATAAATGTGAAGTGCACGCACCCTAAACTACTCAGATGGAGTTTGCATATTGACTACTAGTGTAAAAAAAATTAAAGATGAGGTAGTACAACTAGTCCAGCCTATTACAATACTAATATTTTTAAAATTAAGCATAGGATTCACTGAATTTTTATCTTTATTTCAACTTCTGTTTGACCTCATTTACTCTCTTGACAAGGTTGCTGGCCTGAGACTTCCTTTTGACATTAATGGCCTATGGCCATAGCTTTCAGAAGATGAAAGATTTTTCTTACTTTGTGACTGAGCACTCAATTTGACTCTGAGTTACACTTGTACAAGTCAATTAGCATAGGGATAATTGAGAAAAAAGCATTAACAATGCTTCTACAACCTTCGGACTATTTGCTTTTAATATACTGCACTGAAATTATTTCAATATATGAGAGACTAGAGACCCATGTAATTATTAATTATCTGTTCTGAGGTAGGCAATAGTCAATTTTTGGTATATCTAGACCAGATGGTACATTTTCCCCCAGATTCTTAAAAACTTTTAAGCTATATAAATGTTTTTAATTACAACTATGCTGTGAAGGCAACTAAAACCAGTTGGCTTAAGATATCTTTAACCACTCAGAGGAATCAGTTAATGATTCCAGTGCCTTCTTGCATTTTCAGTGTATTTTTTTATAAAGAAAAATCTAAGGTGAGGCCAAGAATGAGTCTCAGCTTACAAACAGCCCATAATATTTCAAAATACAGGTTTAGTGGCAAGAAGTCTTACTGCTGAAATTGGCTTTTTTTGTGACCCAGTACCTGTCTGGTGGATCCAGCTGTGTCATGCAGGGCTCAGACAGACCACCCAAATGTCTTACACAACACTGGGAGATTTGGGGGTTTCTTTAAAGAAAAGAAAGAAAACAAGAGAGAGAGAAAATATACAGGACATATGCTCACGATACTACATTTAAAGAAAAATGAAATTAAAATTTGTCAATAAATCACATTAAATTTGTTGGCAACATCAAGGTTGATACGCAACACATACTCCTATAACAGTAGTAAAATGTGCTTCTTATCCTGATACAAAATGTTTTCTATTTTGTTCTGCAACTGACAGATGAAAAAATTGTCTCAGTAAACCTTTTGATTTAATCTTAATTGACTTTTATCTGTCTGCTTCTACTGTCCTGTTGTATTTTTTGGTTAGACAACCAAATTTGAAACAAAAACAGATTTGCTTGGACTCCATATTGGCTCTGAGTGGCACAGGGAGGAAAAAAGCACATTCATACTGAGACAATGCTTTCTCATGGAAAATGGAAGAATCTTAAAAATGCTTTTTCAAAATGGTGAACAGAATTGTTTTCCAGCTACCCAGAATTAACCTACAAAGTTCAATAGTGTAAAAAGAATGGCAAAACAAAGAAGCCAAGTATGCTTTTCACTGCCTGCATTTCCCATGACAATTATGCAGCCCTGTGAACAGTTAATATCACCTCTGCTTAGAAGCTACCCTCCATGGCTACGGACTGAGATTGCTCTATGATAAAACATCAGGTCCATTACTTGCACTAGAAAGCAATAATTATATCAGTGCATTTGAGGTTCCTTTCCCTTCATAAAGCTACCTTTCTTTAAAGGATTATCCTGACAGACAACACAGCTGCCTTTTTAAAAGAGGCAATATAATTAGCATCCTCCCACCCCACTGCTACTTGTTTCTCTTATCTCTGGCTTGATCTGAGAAATAAGAGCAGTGCAAATGTTTGTTCCAAGAAAGCACAATGGCAGCAGAGGCAAAACTGCTGCCTTGATTTAGTGGGTCAGGAGGGTCCCTGCGGATGCAGGAACCCCAGACACGTAGCCCTGTTGCTAGGGAACTACATCGATCCTTTCCAGCATCTTCACTGACACCCTCTCTGCTCCACTGTGATTGAGCACCATCCTTTACAGGAGTGGGAGAGCTAGAAGCTTTGGCTTGGCTTTAATATTTATGAAGTAAACGTTTTAACCATTGAAGCTTTAAATGTCTAATGCTGTTTTCTTTTTCCAGAGCAGCAGCTTCCTTTGGGAATATTTCCATCACTCTAGTATGGCAAATTACTTGACGTTGGAGGCAGAGAGCTTATTTTCTCCGAACTAAATGCAATCGCAGGAGATTTAAGATGTCCACAAAAATAATTGAAGTATACTTTTCCTCATTCATTTTAATTGTCTTATTATTTCAAGATAATTTACGCTCAAAATGCATTATGCTGCAGGCTTAGCTGAAAATCATCAAAATCAGATTGAAAGGTAGATCAGGATACTCTGAATATTTTTATATAGGCTAAAAAATATAAAGCATACATATAAAAATGTGGTGTGTATATACATATATGTGGTGTGCATATACAGAATGCTGTTACACAGAAAGTGTTCAGATAGCCCAGTGGGGCGCTGTGGGAAAAGCCCAGTCCCATACCAAGAGGAATGAAAAGAGCAGGTTATAAGTCTTGAACTATTTAATTCGGATGTTCATCTCTGTGCATACACAGTGGGAGGCTTTTAACATCCAGCTCTTCAAGAAGGTTCTACAGTGAGTGTCCTCAGGTGGTGCTGCAGCCCCACCACACTGGTAAGGACCTGCACTAGAGGACTTGTAGCTGTGTTCCTACATGTCAGGCCCATGTGCAGCCTGGAGGCAGCATCCTCAGCAGTCAGATGTCCCAGGGGGAAGGTGGGCCTGCAGACACCTCAGCTGCTGCAGGCAGAGAGCAAACATCCTGCATCAAACGATATAATTGAAGGAGATGCAGCACCTGAGTCCTGTCCCAACAGATTCCCAGGGAATATGTATTTAGAGAAAGGTGATGCCATGAAGCCTCACAGACTGGAAGAGTTATCAGATGGTATGAAAGCTTTCCAAACCACCTCTCTGACAATAGTGGGAAGAAGGTGAAGAGATGATAGTTTTCCAGATTAAATACAGAAAATTCTCTATCTGAATTTTAAAAGTCACCATCGGAAGTGAACAAAACCCACACACCTAAATAAACTCCTGTTGATTTTACATCTATATACAAATCAATAATTTAAAATGTATGTGAGATGTTTAAGCTCTTGGCATCCTTCCTATAAATACTCAACACTGGCAGAAACTGTCTAGCAGTAGCCTTAGAAATTGAAATAATTGCTGTAACCAGACACCAGATGCCTGATACCGAGCTGCATAACAGATACCACAGTGACCCGAGGGAAGAAAATGTAGCATAAGGACAAGGTAGTTATGTGAGCAGGAACAAATTTATCAGAAGAGCTATGGGGACAGTATCTCCCTCCCTGTCAGCATCACCCTGTGGGTCACATACTCTACTGTCATTATAGGAAATGCTGCTTTTGGCTGTTTTGTTGTTCTAACCATTGGGAATGCCACACATGGCCCTGCATCCAGTCCTTTCTGTCGGGAAGCCCATACCAACAACATCCCCCACTGAAATCCCCAGACATTAATACAGAAAGTTAGGTTTGTAAAAGCTGTAGTGGTTCCCTGCAAGGCAGCCAGCAGCTCACACTGTTTCTGCACATGCAAAAGTTCTGTGATGTTGACATGGTGTGGGTGTGCACGATAGGATCTGGCTCACAGGCACAAATCTGTATCTTCAGCCTAAATCATGCTGTGTATTCTGTGGTTCACTAGATTCCTCTGACTGAAATACAAAGTTAATAAACAGAAGAGTGAATTTTGTTTAAAAAATAAAATATTCAAACTTGTGCTTTGTAAAAGATGTCAGCAAGTTCTAGAGGACCTGCCTTCAGTCTTGCTACAGCCCTTCTTCTTAATCTAAAATAAATTCTCAGTCTTTCCCATCTCAAAGCTAATCTTCTCCCACTCACTCTAATAGTCAGTTTTAGTATGTAAGACACCATGAATTAGGAAATTTCTTTTTTATTATGGCCTTATAAGTAACAATGTTATATAATTTTCTACAGCATATGACATAACGGTCTTCAAACTAAGGCGCTGCTAGCACTCAAACTAACACTCTTTCCTCATGCAGCATTGACATGATAATAGCATAATACTTCAGGCCATTAAGTCTATTGAAAGCAAATTATTGTCATCAAATGCGATAAAACATAGCTGGATGCATTAACAATCTTTCATTCTGTCTTGATAACACTACTAAAATAGTGATTTTCTATGCTTAACCTTGCATTAACAGTTTTTTATCTGTTTCTTCTTCAAATGTGTTGGTCAAATGTCCTGCCTGAGTCACTACTCAGAAAACATTTAGGGAAAAGGGCAGCAGTGCAATACTTTGGATCCTAACCTGAAGGCTGGCAAACTCAAGGGGGACTCTGCTATTAGCTACAAGGTCTTCAGCTCTCTGTGGGCTATCTCATGTAATTAATAACAGAGATATGAAAAATTCTACTTCCCCTGAAACCTACTGACTTATGCATAGTTGTTATACATAGATCCATGTGTATACATGTGTGCCTGTATGATACACATTCAAGTATGTACATTACTTATTATCCCATTAATAAACTGAATTCCCATTAATCCCCTCTGGCAGCTAAAAGGTGTTTGCGCTCTGTTGTTTTTGTTTTAATATCTCTAGTGACTTATTTAGACAAACGCCATAAAAAAGGTTGTTAGAAGTGTCTGAGAAACATGTACATGTTTTAAAGACTACCAATAGGATGTGTCTCTTTTATTGCTGAGAATTTTTCCATTTTACTTTCCTTTTTTTTAACTTGGGCTGAGTATAGGCAAGGAAAGTGGTTCATTTTCCAAAGTGGCAGTAAGTTCATAAGCATTTTTTAGTATCTATTTTCATAGAAAATAGCAGGACGTGCCTGTTATCTGAGACATTTCTAAGTAGTATGATTTACTTGTAGAAATATAAAAATCCATCATAAAGAACAACTTTGGAGTATACTAGATTTTTCTCTAAGACAGCGGAGCAAGAAATGGCAGACTTGTCTCTGATGTGTAATCTAGGCACCACTGCATATACAATACACATGCAACACCAAATAAGATCAATTTTAGTAGCTATGAGCCCTGTTTCCACACACAATCAATTAAACAAATAGTAACAGTATAGTCTGTGGACATTTACACACCAGAAGGTTTGGCAAGGCACACAGCTGCTTGTGCAGGTAGATAAATCCATCATAGCAAAGTCTAGGTCACACATAGGTCTGACTCCTCCAAAAACTTCAGCCACAGATACCTGCCACCCTGCCAGAGTCACGCACTCTTAGTGTGTGTCTATTAAAATAATGGCACTCTCCCACCTCCCCTACTGTGTCAGACTTTGTAGCTGTCCCTGCAAGGGAATAGATTGTTTCTTGATCGCAGCAATTAGCTAAGCTGCTCTCCACATCCCTACTTTATTGTTACTCCAAACTGCACAGTTTCACTGGGGATGTTGGTTTCAAATGCACTTGGGGTGACGATGCTCACTGCTTAGCATTCAGCTCCGAAGCCTCTCAGAGAGGAAGCGTGAAGTTATCTGGCTGCCTGTCAAAAATACTGGCCTGGATGGATAGCAACTGCCTGGAACCATATGGTAAATAAGACCTAAAGCTTCTACCAAGGGTTTACAGGCTCTGGGCAAACATGTTCACTCAGAGTTGTTACATTTGACAGCTTGTAGCCCTCAAGTGATCCTTGTGATTTTTTATCAAAGCTTCATCTTATTTCCACTCCAAGAGTTTAGCTATGTTACATTTTTCTCAGGAAGATGGGGTTTCTTATTCAAGAAGACTAATTCTGCATGCTTGTAATGGGAGAAAGTGGTGACAAGCAATACAGCCTCTCATATGAGGTTTCCCTTAAGCATGTAACTAACACTCACTTGCTCCCTTTTCCCCCCAAATTCTGCAACATATTAGTGAGACAGAGAAACAGAAGTAATGCAGCCCCTGCAGCTTCTTGCAGCTGTAATGCTGGGTAGAAGTCCAAGTCAAGCAGTGTGGGGGTAGAAGGAACAGGACACACAAGCCTTATCCTCTGCTGGAGGCCCTCAGGAGTAAGGTGTTGGTTATGCTTTAAATCTCTTATCTTTTATCCCATTTTACTCATTTTCAGAGACACCTGATTTTAAGTATTTGGAGCTGCCTTCTCTTGGACGTCATTAACATAATTACTTATTTTATAATTTGCTCACTGGATAGGTTCAACATATTCTTGTTCTTTTGTGCATGGAATGAGTTGTGTGTTGCATATCACTAATAAACTTCAGGAGCGAGGGATTTAGTATACAATAGAAAAGAGAACTATTTAAATGTATTTCTTTATTCAACTCATGACTAAGTGCATAGGGAGCTAAATAGTATTGGCATATCAAAGGCTGAAGATTAGCATCTTCTAAGAATGCCCTATGTGTCCACACAATCACTGGTAAAAGCTTTTGAAAGCCATTTAAGATGACATTGACCTCCATTTTCTGACAAACTGGAAGCATTACATACAACTTAATAAGAGAAAAAGGGGGAAAACTAATTGTCATAGAAAGGTCAAAGCAATGTAAATGTGATGTTTTCATGATGGGAAATATCTTCATGGTTGAAAAAGAAATGAGGCAGGTTATTGCAGATATTAATATAAAAAAAAACCCCTGCTGTTAACATTAAGATCTGATTTGCCTAATATAGTTCATTACTGTTCAGCATTTCATCTAAATCATTTTCTTATTAATGTTTAACCAATACCAAATAACTCCCTGGCACTAGCCCTAGACATCTCTATGAATATTAGTAAATTTATTACACTTAGTCCTGTTGTAGTGAAGCTTCAGTGGATTTATAATGATCAGATACTTAGAATAAGCAGTGAGCATTGAGGAGACTGTTCATTCTGCTTGGGTGAGCACAGTGAAATACCAGAGGTTCACTAGAGACATCCTCAAGACTGGACAGATAGTAAGGCCGGGGTGAAAAATATCCTTTTTCCAATTGTAAAGAGGCACAATTGTGAACATCTGCAAAACTGCTAACTTGAATTCCTCTTACAAATCCCAAGAATTGTACCAGGACTGATTAGGTGCACCAACCATTCAGTCAGCATTTAGCTGAGGAGAAGGCAGCCTGTTGTCTATTTAACATGCTGGACTGCATCCTTCAGCAGGCGACTAGAAAATTTCAGGACCTGCCTTCCTCACTTCAATTTCAAAATAGTAGCCAACAGAAAAAAAAATAAAGTTTAAGACTTCTAAAACTTTGGACTATAAGAAATAAAGAAATCAGTGTCCCACCAAGAGAAGAGGTGTGTTATGGCAAAATCTGTAATATTTAGGTACTGTCAGCAGTCCTTAGAACACATTATTCTGCAGAGAATTTTGTGGAAAAAGATCACTGGGATTGATTCAACCACTATGATCAGAATGTTTGCATTTTAATTAACACATGAGAAAATATGTATTTTAACTTTGTAAGAAAACTGTACTACAGCACCTTTCTCTGAGCACATATCATAGTAGTTAGCTGTATCTTTAGAAAATAGTATATTATCTATTCTGAAAAGAAAGGCAGGTGCAAATGTGGATTTTTCTTCTAACTTTGGTGTTCAGCTGACTGCACTGCATTTCAAGTAAGATATTATTTTGATTTAATATTCAATATTTTATGACAGAAAATATCGATGTCACAATCAGTAGCTGAAACTGCTTCTATAATGTGACACATGATATTTCACAGGTGTGAATCTGTGTACTCAGGACTCACCCTGGACCATTTAAAATGCTGGTCACAGTGAATACTGATGTACAGTAGATAGTAGCCATGGAAACCAGTCAGAGCTTACCTTAATAATTTTTTTTTAAGAAAACTAGATTTCAGAGGGTGATTTTTCTCCTTCTTTGGTTGCACAGTGCATTCTATCATCTAGGAAATTATCCATTAGAGGTTTTTCAAAGCAATTCTATCTTAAAATTCCTTGCAGATGTTGCACAGTGCTCATTTCTGCACACTGAAGACCAGGTGTGTTATTAAGGCATGATAAACACACCAAAACCTCCCTGGGGAATGCCATAAGTAAGGAGCAGAACCAGACCACACCCCAGGCTGCACTGAGAGGAGGAAGGTCCACTGCTGAAAATTGATTTCCAGCCACTCCTGAAGGGACCAAACAATTGGGGAGGATGAGCTAAACAACAGGGAAGGCAGGCAGCCAGGCACCTAGAGAATACATGCAGGGCAGGAGAAGAGGGGTGGAGTCCTGGCTGTTCTGAAGCCTAGATGCATGGTGGGATTTAATGCTTGAAGCCTGAGAATAGGGCAGATGGAAGCTCTTGGTAAATACAGGCTTTGCTGTGAAATTTGCAGTGTGGAAAGTGAAGTTTTCTGGGAGGAAATAGTAATTTAGAAGATATTTTTCATAGGAAGCAAAAATACCTCAAAAAGCTTTTTGACAGAACATTGAAATCAGGTACTGAAAAGTGCAAATAAGATTCACAACATATTCAGAGTTGGAAGGGACTCACAAAAGACCATCAAGTCCAATGTTAGGTAAATGGGCATTGAACCCACAAACCTTGAGTGCTATTAGCACCAAGCTCTAACCCACTGAGCTAATCTCATCTCCCTGAAGGGAGGAAAGCTGTCTGGTTAGTCGTGATCCCTGGGGAGGTGTGCTGTTCAACAGGAGTTCTCTGAAAACAAAGACTTGGCAGTTCTCTAAGCTGCAAAAATCAGCATGCAGACCTGACTGAAGACATGTTTGCAGCTAAATATAAGCTCTATAGCTGTGAAAAGAACAGGGAGGGAAAGCAAATGGGAGAGAAATCTCCCCTTCCTTCAGCAGGGAGCCTATTCCTGCCTCTACCCCAGCCTGTGAGGCAGCAGACCTCCACTTTGGCTACTGTGGTGAGAAGTTCTGAAACAGATCCACAGGAAGAAGAAAAAGGACAGGGTATCAGATGAAGAAAGTGGAACAATAAATGATGAACAGAAGCAGAGCTTAAGACATTTTCCACTGCTTTGAAAGGAAAAGACACCTACAAAAGCAGGAAGACAGTATATAGATGTAAGATTGATTTTTTCCACTCCTTAAAATTTCTGTATATTCAAGTTTGTCCATGCACGTCCACTTTGAAACAATTTTCCTGTCCCATTAATTGTGCTATGGTAAGAGCATATGACATCTGCAACAGACCCTACTGGACTTCTGTGGGCAAGTTAACAAAAAATAATATCCAAGTGAGACCTGAAGTCACCCTTGTCACATTTTTCGTTACTTCCTATGCTAGGGGGAAAAAAAAAAAAAACAACCAATCTTATGAGTGCTAGATACCTGCCACATTACTTAGAAAGTAAAATTACTAGGAAAAAAGATTGCTGCTTTGTGGTGCACAGGGCATTCACAGTAATAATTTCAATTCACCACAAATTTAGCAGGGTGCCAAGCAACATCCTTCAAAGTTTGTGTGACTGTAGCAGAAACTGAATCAAGGTCCAAATTTCAAAGTATGGTCAAAAATAGTTAACTGCAAAGAGCTGACAGATTACTATGCAGTCTTCCCCAAAACCCAAATATAATGCTGATTTACTACAAGATTATTTCCTGTCAAATTAAGAAACTTTTTTTTTTCAGCTTGGTTGTCAATTTACAACACTTAGACGACAACCTAGCTGTCTGATCTCAAATTAAATCAGCAGACTTGTGACATTATAACTGTTCTCTTTAAAAGTATAGTGCATGGAGAGCAAAGGAAAAACAACAGCAACAATTTTAATGAGATTTTCATCTAGACTCTGAGAATATTCCCTGGTAAGATACTAGTTTACCCCTTCCTGAATAAAATGAAACAATAATAGATGTCATCAGGATCCCCGAGACAGTCCTGTGGAAAAACAGAAGCTTGATAGCATTCATACTCCTCAAAGAAATAACTTACCATTTCAAATATGACTCACAATAACCAAAAGCTCAGATGACTAACTTACAGTTCCAAGAACATGTCCTCTGCTGTTAAATATCAATCACAAAGTGCAGCATAGCCATTAATATTTAAGACCTTCACCACCGGGAAGTAGAGCACCACTTGAATACTCTTGCTCAAAATTTATTGTCACATATCAATATGATAGATGAGATGTTTTCCAAAGTTTTGTTTCATGGCATTGTTTTGATTGTCTTCTGGAGTACATGAAATTATGTTCTCTAAGACAGAAGCTTCTGATGAAAAGGAAAAAAAAAGGGATCTACATTTATGAAACAGCTATTTTTGCCCCCTCAATGCCAATGTGCTGGAATCAAATTCATGAGGCTCTGTAATCCAGTGCTAAAGAAACACCTCAAAGGGTCACTGTTGTCACCCTTCCCATATGCCCAATTTCACCTGTCCCCATGAATTAGTATTATCTCTATTGCTCACTGAAATTGTCTTAACGGATGATCCCAGCTTCTGGCTTTTCCTGTGTTCTTCCTTACTCAACACGATCTTCCTCCTGTTGCATGCATGCTGCAATTGAAAACAAAACATAGGTTATCCACAAAAATTGTGCAGTTTTGATTTTTTGCTGATAATTTGGTGATACTTTCATAAAGATGCCATCTTTCCTTCTGGGTCTCTCATACAATAAACTTATTTCATGCAGGAAGCTTTTCATTACTTTCTGTGTCTAATGCTAATCATATTTACTGGGAAATTATAGGAGAGCAATTATTCACAAACTGTGTAACTTAAATATCATCATCTGAATGATTTATAGGGACTCTCAGAATGAAGTGAAGGTTTATAATGAAGATACCATCCCTTCTCTCTGCTCCCCTTCTTCCCATTCAAGGAACTAAGAGCATGAAACCTAGTAGGAAATTCAAAACTTTCTCAGGAGTAAACAGATCCAAAGAGCCTGTGGCTTGGTAAAAGTAGAACAGCAAACACTTAAAAGGTCACAGTTAAGCAATATTATGCTGCGCTTAAAAAGGAATGATCTGTATTCATTTCAAATCCCCAAATAAAATTCAACACAGACCCTTCCTTAATATAGAAGTGTGATATTTTTCTTAAAAATGGAATTTAAAGTGCATTTTAGATCTATATTTGAAAATCTGAATTAGATATTAAAGTGCACAGGCGGTTTTTAACGTGAAGCAGACTCTCATTTCAGAAGATTGGGAAAAGCTGTTAAAGGTTGATAAGTGAAATGGCTGAGTAAGGAAGAAGGTTTATCCAGAAGAAAACCGTATGCTCCAATGACTATAAATCTCATTAAAGAGGTTAAGACAACTGTCTTCTTTTGATCTAGTTTAGCACAGAGGTGGGAGTAACCAAATACTGAAGAAAGGGAAAATCCAATTGTTCTCTTCTGTATGTGAATCCTGGGAGCTCCAGTAATGTTACAAGCACATTACAATAAAGCCAGACTGAATAATATATTGACAAGACAAAGCATTTAAAACTAACTTTTTGGCATCTTCTTTTAGATGCAAATAAATAATGTATAAAAAAGCCAATTATTCCTTTTCACAGAACTTACAGAAAAACGTACTTTTTGATTTATCTTGGACCAATTTGTGTACAACTTTTCGCTTCTTTAAACTCCTGGAATTTGTTGCAGAATGTTTCAAGACATTGCATTTTATGCCTTCCCTCCACCTCCCACCTTTTTTTTATTAGCTGGAGTAGCACAGCTTATTACATATTCAATCAATCAATCACTCAATCAATCAATCTCCTTGGAATTCCCATCCTTTCACCAAGATCTGTTTTGCACCTGCTCCTGCAGTCTAGTCTATGAAATTTCAGCAAATGTCACTGTCAAACACTCTACTAACATGCTCACAGCAGGCAACGTGTGCATTGGTATTAATTAGCCAATACCATTCAGTTTCTTTGTCAGATGAGCTGTGCTGCTTCTTCTCTTTTTCCTTGTATCTGAATCAGTAGTTGTAATCCCATCATACTGTGGCTGGTGCTTTCTGCAGAACATCATCAGGACACCAGGTGTAATGACATGTCTCCATCTTTCTTTGGCAGAGAAGGTTTGGTTTTATGCTTGCTATGCTCTAAAGTTTTGGCCAATGAAGTCAGCCAATCCATGCTGCAGATTTGATAGTGTTCTGAGTACAAGCAACCAGAAATTTCAAATCTTCTTAAGCAAGAAGGAAAGCTCCCTATAATTATGTAAACGTGTCTGTTGTGCTGTGCTAGTCACAGCTGCACACCACCACATTTTGCAGAATGGTTTATTAGACTCACTTTTATTGCTGCAATCCAATTGGAGATAAATAGGCTTTACTCCCAGCTAGAGGATACTGCTCAAATAGCAGACAAAACACATTAACACATGCTATGTGAAGAATTCATGTGCACAGATAAATTTGGGATCCGAAGAAGGAATAGTTTATGTGCTGGATGTCAGTGACAGAAACAGGCACATTCAGACTGTGTGAGGAACCTTTTCTAGAATAAACAAAAAAATAATTCACACCTTTACTGGGCATATTATTTATGAACCTGAGAAACTAAATTGGAACCTTTCTAAACATTTTGTTTCTCACTTATCCCATAGGCAGCAGCCCCTGGGAAACTGAAAAACCCGAGTACTATATCTGAAGAAAAAAGGAAGAGTAACAGAAATGGGACTATTCACCCAAAAGTCTGCTCCCAGGTCAAGTTGAATTCAGAAAGGTCATCATTTTCCCACCCATGTGTGCTTGAGTCTAGAGAATTCCATGTTGAGGAGTCAAGTTTGAATGTGCACTTTACCTGCCATCCAGTCCAAGGTTGACAGCATCATGAAAGCTATAAATCACACCAATCTTTGGTACAAAATCTGTTCTTTTCTACTTATTGCAGATGATGCTCTTGTGATATCATTGCCAATCTGCCCTGGATGCAAATGTCATCAGCTTCAGGCTACCACTTATCCCATCCAATTCCAATCATAAAATTACTCTATGTAGAACTCAGGCTTTTCAGGCATAGAATAAATTTTAAAAAAGCCTATTTTGCACAATTCTATTTGTTAGAGAATTCTGTATTTGCTACCACTCTTGATCTATACAATACAAACTTAAACTTGCCTGTGTTTCACCTAAATTCTAGGATCTATGATGCTTTGAAGTATCAGTATGACTCACATATTTGAAATTTTGTCTTTCATAATACTTATATATCTTTTTAATAGAGTTGTAGTACTAATTTCTCACTCATGTAAATGTAAACAAATTATAATTGAAAACAAATAATAATTTAAGCAAGCAAAAAAAAAAAATCGGTGTCCTAATTTATGGCATGAGAATTGTATTAACTTTTTTAGCTTCTAGTGATTTCCCAGCCCAAATTCTGGGCTTGAAGCTTGTGATCTTTGCTCAGAAACTAATCTGGACTTTAGGCAACCATGGAAATGAACGTATTTATTATCCATGTGGTTTTGTTCAATTCTTCCACGCCATCTTGTTAAGTTTCTTTTTACGAAGCTCTGACATGAAATAGTGGCTTTTTTGCATTTTCTCAACTCTCCTGACCAACAGTAGATAAAAAGGTTTGTCACGTAAAGATTCTTTTGCCTTTTGAACTATCTTCTCCTGCCGATGGATGTAGTAGAATTGTCTGTTTAGATCCATGAAGACACATACTGACCTCTGTCCTATTTTGGAGAGAAAAGTATATATTTGTTCCTATAACTCCAGGCCATAAACCCTCTCTGCCACTCAGGTGAAGACAAACTGCCCCCTGGGACTGCTTTCTCAATAAATGTGGCAGCGAGTCATCCATCTCCTCTCCTAAACAACTCTTGCATTTCATCCCACATGGGTAGGGATGGCAACAGAAAGGCCTCAGAATCCTTAGCAAGAGAACTGCACTGCGTATACAGGAAAGTAGGACCTGATGCCTTCTGCATTGCTAAGCAAAAGCAAAGTCCCCTTTGCATTTCCTCATAAACTCTGTCTTGCAATTAATGTTTTACTGGGCTGCCTGGGTCATGTTGTCAATGCCAGGGCTATTATTCCAGTCTCGTGGACTCAGTCAAGTGACATCCCACTTATTATGCTTGATTCACATTTTCAGACATTTCTTTGAAAAATGAAGAGTGGAGACATGCCTCATTTAATGAAGACAGGGATTTCTTCTTTAATCATTAATGATAAGTTTTAGAGGGAATATTCTACTAAAGCCTAATTCTGTTATAAATATTCATTACCAGACATACATAGTCTTCAATTTCTTTTTACTTACCCATTTGCAAGAATTTGTAATCAAGAGTCTCTGGAATCTTCCTTCTCTTAAGAGTATAATCTGGCCATTTTCCAGGTACATCAAAACTGAGCATGTAAAGTCCGTTGAGGATATCTTGGAACAGCTGAGGCAGGAATGATAATACTAAGGCAGAAGTATGACATCCTGATTGCAGGTAAAGCATGAAAAATGTTGGCAACTAATTGTCATCACTGAGGGAACATTGCAGTCACTGTCTGTTAATTGTTGGATCTGTCATCAGTTACTGAATAGTAGCTAAGGTAGTGTAATTCAGGTAATGAGGAGGACATATAAAGCAGCAGCACACAGAAGACATCAAAAATTTTGTCTCCATGCTAATCCTTGGATGTAATACAAAAGAAGTGGCAGGAGGACATCTTCAGCATGAGAACATGACTTTAGATTGGTTCTAACTATGGTCAGAGTAGGTGCTGTCATTAATATCAGTGTACATTATCCCTTTGCTCGTGTGATGGCCTGTGTAACTACAACTGACTCCTTCTATTTGCTCCAGAACCATCTCCAAATCTTCCTGTGACTTCTGGCAGCAGCACATGAAGATACACGAACTCCCAGCTTCTCTAAGAGGAGAGGGAACTCAAAGCCTGAGGAAGAATCGGGACCACCATGTCACCCTCCAGAAAAACTCATCACATTCTTACTGGAGTACTGCTCAACAAGAAGTGTTTCCCTCAGTTTCAAGAAGGAACTGACAAACTGCTGCACAGGGAGAACATAGAATTTTCTGTGTAGTGAATTATGAAACACATTTGGATTTTTATCCATTTTCAGTCTTGCACTAGACAAATGCAGGACGTGACAGGATCAAGTGGCAATGGTCTTAAATTGAGAGTAAAGTTTAGGTTAGATATTGGGAAGAAATTCTTTACTCAGAGAGTGGTGAGGCACTGGAACAGGTAGCCTGGGTAAGTTTTGGACTCTCCATCCCTGGGAGTGTTCAAGGCCAGGCTGGATAGGGCTCTAGAGACAATCTGGTCTAGTGGAAGGTGTCCCTGCCCAAGGCTGGGGGGTTGTAACTAGATGGTCCCTTCCAACACAAACCACTCTGTGATTCTCTAATTCTATGCTTGGTCATTAAGACAATGCAGTAACACAGGCTGGTAGGCTGCCTTGCACTGGTAAGCATATAACTATCCAGTTTAAAGTTATCCTACACTAAAAAAATACCCAAAAGCTAAAAGTGTTTGACATATGGTAAAAACTGGACTCCTAGAGAACTGAAAGTTTAGAAGATGAGATAGAACAGAGGTAGAGGAAAGAAGGAAGAAAGAAGCTGCATTTTAGAATCATGAATTGAGATATAGAATGATTAAATGGCAAAAGAGGAATGGAAATAATAAAAATAATAAGGAATCGACAGGTAGATGAATATTTAGAGTAGGGATGGGTTAGCACGTATTTGCCCTGGACTTTGGAGGAATCTTTTCACATTAATCAAATGCAATTCCTTCAAAAAATTCTCACATTTTATTTCCACAGTTTCACACACTTCTTTACCGTCCCAATTTTTTTCCGTACTTCTGGTCTGTAGAAATATGCTGCAAAGATATGAAAATGTTTAGGTCTGAAACTTATCCTATTTGTCAAATTAAATTTTTATTAATAAATGCCTTCTTTTGAAAGCACATATGATCCTTTTAAGTTCCTTGTTTCATTTCAGCAATTAGAAATTAATTTCTAAATCTCTCTCACATATTCCTTACAATAACTGTATAATTTTATAAATAACTGACCCACTTTACCATGTCAAGAACTATATGTCTGAGAACAGTTTATCCAGAAGGTTGAGAAGTTCCTTACCTTGATGCAACATATGCTTTACCAGACGTTTCACGGGGAAGACAACCACACTGATAAAAACAAATTGCACCATGAGCGAACATTTTGTGAACTGATTTGGATTTAAGTTAACCTTAGCATGGACTGATTCTATCTCTCTCTGGTTGTGGGTATCTGAATTTGTTTTTCATGATTGTGGTTGTAATGGGCTATGCAAGAAGTTGTCCACCCTCTGCCCCTTCAGTTGTCAAGAACAATAAATGCTTTTGAGTGAAGCGTTTATAAGGCAAAAATGCACACACTGATGTCTCTATGGAGGGGAAAATATATCCCAATTGCAATTATTTTTTAAGCCATCCTATTACCTTCAGTTCATGTTAATTAGATGCACAATGAAATTTTCACTATGTTGATGAACTGTAGCAAAGAAAGCTCATAAAACCTGCAGAGTTATTTCTGTTTGCTCAGTGCTATTGGACTGTGTGGCAAATGGGAGTAAGTTCTTACTGAAGCTCTCAGTTACACATATTCCCTAAGAAAATAATAAGGTCAATTTGATTTCTATTTTCAATTTTTTTCTTTTCCTATATACAGTGGGCAGTAGCTGTCATCTTTATTAACTGTCTTGCTTTTCATACTATTTTATTGATCAATAATTTGCTGTTGTATGTTCTTTCACTAAATTTTCTTTATAAATGATATTTTTTGAACTATGTAACAATTGTTCTAATTTTTATAAAATATTATAAAAATTATTGATAAGAAATTTGTTTTTTGATGTCAATATTTCAGTAAAAAGGAATTAATATACAGCAGAACCTTTATGCTATGCTATTATGAAGGGATGGAATAATCATTCTGGAGTATGATTACTACAATAATACCTGAAGAGTTCTTCTTTATAAATTGTGGTAGAAGTGGAGGCAATAGTGTATGTTTTATCTTTTCCACAGTATCCCAATAACACAGCTGGGAAAGGGAATTGGACATTGTTGATGGAAGAGAATTTGTATGCAAACGCACTGGAATTTTCCAAGCCACAGGATGAAAAAATGTTGTAGTACGATAACCTATGCAAAAGAGGAACCATGTGTTTTGAGTGCTATTGATTTTTCTTCTTTAGATTGAGTATTGATTGCTCCTGTCTGTCCATTGATTAGTGAAAAAGTCTATTTTTCACTTTCAAGAGAATCATTTTCATTGCTTTGCTGCCCTTTATTCCTAGACAAAATCTCTATAAATACTACACTTCAGGAATTTCTAGGCATACGTGACCTTTTAATTATTTATGACTTGCATATCTATCAGCTGAAATCTCATGGCAAAAAATGAGATTCAATTGCTCTGAAAGAAGAATCAGGTTCTCCAGGTGGTAGGTCTGAAGCATAGTATCCAAAGACAGATTATTCTGCACAGATATTTCTTTGGCATACTAAAAATAAATTCAAGATTGCACATCCAAAATTCGACAGTTTTTCTTTATTACTCAAAAGACAGGAAATGCCATGATCTTTTTTAAGAAGAAAAAGTAGGGGCTGTTCCTCAGGGTTTGGTCTTCTTTCCCACCACGTAGCCCTGCTGGCAGCCTGCCTTGGTCTTCCCCAAAGGAATACAGCTGCTTCCCCACCCTGCACAAGAAACTGCCCGACCTCCTCCTGCAGAGACACAGCCCCACAGCACCCCCAGCACAGAGATGGGCCTCAAGAACACGTTCAGGCCTTTACAGGAATTTTTCTGCTATGTGTACACCATTACTTGATTTCAGTACAAAAGTTAGAAAACAAATATTGACTGCTGTTCGGGAGTCTATAATTGTGGCTAGCTCTTGGGGCTAGATGACCTCCATGCTTTGTTTATTTGCATTATGTTGCTGCAGCAAATAGAAACAGCTGGTTAAGCCTACAGTGTACTCACGCTCTAGAGAGGCACAAAGGCTAGTCCACAAAAATGAGGACTATGGAGTGGGAAGGGTTTTTCAATTCCACTGTAAGCTTTTTATTGCCTTATCTTCAGTCCTATGCATTCAATATTTATTTTCTAGAAGATATAAAAGAAAATTTAACATTGCTAATGTGTTTTCAACTTCACAAATGCATTTGAAACATGACAAAAACCCTTGCTTTCAAATACATTTTCTCCAAAGCCAGTAATAGGTTTTAATGGCTCAGAAAGAATATCACAAATACAGCATCATCAAACCTAATCTACCATGAGAAGAATAGTAATATCAAATGGTCTCTCCTATAGAAATGTATTTTAATTAATTACCTAATTTGTTGGAGCATTTGTAATATATATTTAATGACACTACAGTTTGGCACAGCCTTCCAGGCAGTGTTCTGAGGAAACATGATCTAAGCACAGCCTCAAGCTGATATCATCAAATAACTCACCATGCTGTGTAAAAAAATCCAGATAAAACAAGCAGCTAATGTTTCAGCTTACAGGGCCTCAGGAAAGCCTGTTTTCACCCTAGCATTTCTCTCTGGCAGCTGCACTGCCTCTGCCTTTATATCTGGAACATGCAGTAAATAAATATTCAGCAGTGGCCTGACTGCAAGTAGCACCAAGCAAACAATAGCCCATTACAATATATCACACTCCAATTACTAAGGATCTTGCCATGTGTCTAATAGTCTGATATAAACAGTCCATTAGGCTTTCTAATGGTGGTGTTAAATAAAGGGTGAACCAATAGTGCTAGAACAGTTAGAAGCCCCTGGGCAGCTTTGCATCTTCCCATGCCACTCCTTTTAATGAGATTATGCTATTGCTTTGGCCAATAGAAGCTGTCATTTGAAGGTTTCCAGTTCTCCTGCCCTTTTGTGTTGAACCGACAAGGCAGATGTATCTAAATATTTTTTACCCTTTTGTCCATTTTCTTCAACAGAGTACAGTTCTTGCCCTTTATTCCCACTTACGTCATTGCCTCTTTTTGCCAGATGGAACAATGCATCTCTCCTAATCAGGTAGGGAATCTCTGGTACAGACCCTTCCTGGAATCTAATGCAGCCTGTGAATCTCTCAGCATCTTTGAGAGAAAGCATTAGTCAGATAAATGACCTCTGCATCAGTGCTCTGGCAAGGCAATGTAAGACTTTATACAATTATGGTACAATATTTCTTCCAATTAGAGGAATGTCCACTATTTTTCTTTATTTTGATTAAAAATAGTAGAGCCTTTCAAACTCATAATAACTACAACAAAAAGCTACTTAAGGCTTGGAAATGTAAATTCAAAAGACAATATGTCAGAAAAGTAAAATAATTGAAGAAGTATTAGATTAGAATAAAAATGTTTACAGAACTGTAAAACTAAGTTTCCTTTAGAAAGGCCATAGCATAGTTGGTGTGTTATAAAGAGGATTGGCAATGAAACACCAGAAAATAACATTCATTAATGCTCTTTATAAAAGACAGAAACTGCATTAACTGCTGAGCTATACTATAAACAAATAAACTGAAGAAAATGACAAAACTGACTTTAAACATCTGAGTCTCACAGACTGATTATTGTTTAGTTTAAGCAATAATGAACAGTAAACTATGGACTTGCTGTTTACTTTTAGAGATGTTAGTATGCCAGAAGACAGAAATTAGGCAGCTGTTTGCTTTAGATCTATCTGACAAAACCTGTTAAATTGTTGTAAAAATTCAACTTTGATATCATACAATAACCAAGTCCAGAATGTTGATGTATTTCCTATGTGAAACACAGTAACATGTCACATGTCACATTCTGGCACTTCTAATTTGTTTCAGCAGTGTTTCTTTCTTTTAAATTTTGCTAATTTAGTAATTACAAGAGCAATCAACAAGCCTTCTGTCCATAGGTCTTCTATGAAGCTAATGGATTTAACAGGCACCATGACAAAAATTGGCATCACAGCACAGGACTGATGCAGTACTGCATCAAAGGGACCCCCTTTCAAGACCAGAAAATAAGCTGGCATCTTGCTTGCTATAATTTTGGGGAACCTGCCTGATATAACACCTTGGGTGTCATCCAGGGATGACTGTGACTATGGTTTGCAATGTATTTTACTGTCCAGACAAATTTTCCAAATAATTTCACTGTTGTCACTGAACAGGTTTTGCAGTATTATCAACCAAAGATTACATAATAACTTCTGCTCTGCATTGTTTTGTTCAGTTTGGTAGGGATTTCCCTAGTGGCTCAAGCAAAATGTAATCAAGGATACAAGGAGGCCCTATCATCTCTTTGTGACACAGCCTCAAATAGAAAAACATTTTTTAAATAAGTGGATGGTGCTCCAGAACTTCCTGGTGTGGAAAGGGGACCTCTTGGAAGCTCTCATGAGCCACAGTTAAGCAGATGGGAGCAGACACTGTACTTTCCTCCTGTATATCAGCTGTTAGCTCTCAGTCTGTAGGAGCTTTCTTTGTTTTTCTAAGAAGGAAGCAGTTAAAAATTTGAAAAGGGCAACACGAGAAGTGTTCACAGAAGTCACAGAATCAGAAGAAAATTCTGTTCCTTGAATTAAGTCGAGGCCTGAAGTCATTTGGTGGCAAGCAAAAAACCAAAAGCTATTGGAAATGAGACTGCACACGCAGATGGAAGCCACATCCAGGGATGTCTGAAGTTTCTGATGGAATTGACAGGTATTAAGGCAACCTACATATCAGGCTTCACAGATTCATGTTATATGTGGTTTAGGCTGACCTCATTTTAGATACCTAAACTGTAGATTTCTACCTCTAACCTCATAGCCAGAGGTTCCTCTTGTAATTGACAGTATGAAGGAGGTATATAGGTAGTTTTAGGGCATGTTTCCTCTTAGCTGCTCTAGCCTTAGATGAATCTCATTTTACAAATGCATATTTCATTTCACTCATTAAAAATTAATTTTAGGCCACCAGTTCAGTGACAGAGCCAGATCCACATTATAGTCAGTCACATCAGATCAAATGTGAAGCTGGAAATGCCAATGTCCCAAACCACAAATATCTTAGAACAAAGAATCTGAAAAGCTTCTAGTTCATGGGGGAGAAAAAAGCAGAAGAACTTCTCACAGCTAAAAGTCATCCATCAGCCTCTTAGTATGCTATGAGGATGCTAACAGATATTGAATTTGGACTTGTTGTTACTATGACTTCATGCAACATCAGGTAATGACTAAAGCAGGCTGTGAGGGGCTGTTATGCTGTATTATCCTGGCATATCAATTCAATGAAAAAGAGATGGTAAATCACAAATCATTGACTGGTCAACTTGAACAACCTTCACCACTTCAGACATTGTAAGAAAGCCAAATGGTGATGTGAGCCCATACACTGATGTTAAGAAATAGTCCATAAATAATCTCTCTCATGTTTAGAGCACAATAGTTAAAAGCAGGAAGAAAAACTGTAGCAGCTCAAAGTTTTCATACATTATCATTTTCAACACACCTGAGCATGAAATGAAATGTGTTCCAATTGTCTCAGTTCCACAAGAGCCTTTCAGATTCATTAAAGTGTTGAAGATATTTCAGACTTAATAAATGGCCCTCATTTAAGACATGAGAATTAAAGACATGCAGTCAGGTAACTGTCTTTAATTCCACAGGACAAATAAGAAATATTTGGTAAGAGGGTAAACAGCAGCTGCATAACCATACAGGACTGGAAAAAACAGTCTGGGTCACCACATCCAGTCTCATTCTAAACATTCTAAACATTCCAGTCTCATTCTCCAGTCATTCTAAACTCTCCTGAATTCACAAATCTACATCTAAAGAAAATATATTTTATATCCTAACCCTTTACTGAAAGTTTATTGCAGAACCATTCCTGTACCTTTAAATCAAAGATTAGATTTTTTTTTTTTATCACAATTAAGACAGGAATTTATGCAGTTTATTTGCAGGCTAGGCTAATTGAGGAGAATGATACCTTTTTCATGATGTCTGACCACCTTACTTCCCAAATCACCTCATATGTCACAGGGAACCTTTTTCTCAGCGCGGTTTCATCTTCAGAATGCTTCTCTGAACACCATTATTTCTTTGGCTGAAAGAGAATGCCTATGTGCTGATTTTGGCTGGGGTAGAGTTAATTTTCTCCACAGTAGCTAGTATGGGGCTACATTTTGGATTTGTGATGGAAACAGAGGGATGTGTGCTTGATAACACAGGGATGTTCTAGCTATAACTGAGCAGTGCTTACACAGGGTCAAGGCCTTTTCTTCTCCCCATCTTCACACCAAAGGAATATGTGATAAGAAGCATAATATGAATCATTTTTACTGCTTTTTTTTTTATTACAACTATGATATATAACCTATCAGAAATGACAAGTGATTTAGCCATCAATGTTTTGCACTTTCCATAACAGTGTACTCTTCTCTTTCGAATAGCTGGAGTCATACCATGCATAATCTCTTCACTGCCAGAAGTCTGTCAAGAGTTAACTTTATCTTCTCTGAATGCTCAGTCCCATATAAATATCTATATTCTCATTATATTCCCAGAAATGTTTATTGTTCATTATTTGCTGTAGTTCCACTGAAAATTCTGTGGTTAGCCACTAGGGAAAAGAAATGACACCGTAAGAGTTAGATGTGCAATAAGGCTTTATGGAGACAGATTAACAGTCAGCAGAGAGATGAGGAATTAGGTCTTGAAATGAAAAAGTTGAGAGTT
Source organism: Promerops cafer (assembly GCA_013398275.1). Taxonomy (NCBI): domain Eukaryota; kingdom Metazoa; phylum Chordata; class Aves; order Passeriformes; family Nectariniidae; genus Promerops; species Promerops cafer. The sequence goes on along the minus strand of VZSE01005858.1, from coordinate 1,901,782 downwards.
TGAGGTGTGAGGGTGTAAGGGCTTAATGTTGCCCAGGAGATGGAAAACCACATTAAAAAAGATTTGTCTGCAGTACCTCACTGAAGAAATTTGTTAGCATAACAGTGGAGGAAAATTGCAAATTGAGTGAGTAATAAACACTGACACTTCAACACAAAAGGCAAATGCACAATCAATATTTATTTGCAAACACATATGGGCAGAAGCAATTGTTACCCCTCAGTGTCACATTAAGTGTAAAAGGGATCTTGCAATAATCGGGTTTTGCCATTGTTCTGGTCAAATTATGTAAATTCTGGAAAGCAGCTGAACTTAAACACGTGTGGCTGCAGTGGAGTCATTTTCCAAACCTGGAGAAAAAGCCTTCAGGAGGCTCTGTGTGTGCTATAACCAAATTGCCACAAGGAAATTACACCCACAACACCACACTTAGACAAAACCTGACTAAACGAAAGAGACATTCAAAAAACTAAACACTTAAAAGCGTGAGCTCTGCTCTGACATTTGAGCTTGCTCTAGTGTGGACTTGGGCTTTATTTTTGTTTTAAAGTCCTATAGCAAGGCCCACTTTGTCTATATGAGTTCAAAAAGAGAAGAACTTTGTCTGAGACAACCACACTGGTCAATATGAGAACTCCTTGAAGGTCTCCTTCATGTAAAATGTACATGCCCAAAAGTGGTTGCTGCTACTGGGCATTGCATCCCAGGTTTAATCTGTTGACTATCTTAATTATTTCCTTCTGTATGACTTACTTCATAAAAGAAATTGCTAAAAGCCTATACATGGTGAAAGTCCACCTGTTACTTGTGGATATAAAAAGCCTTTGAGAAAAATGTGGAAGTATAAAATACAGAAGCAATTATTTTAGCAATGACAGAAGCAGATTTTACTTAATACTTTTTCCTCCTCTAAATAATTCAGCAACTGGGAGATTTCATGTCAGCGATTTCATTATAGGAATGAAATTATTTCACAACCCCCTTTCCTTTCACAATTGACACAGGTTCAGCTCCTCTGAGAGACTTTTGAATTCTTAAATGTCAACACTAGTGCTAATAACCATCAGCCCTTTCACTTTCTTGCTTAAATTTCCCTAGCACGTGGCAGAATGGATCCTTTAGTATCTGGATTACCGGAAAGTGAGCTACACTGTAACTAACTGGGCATAATGAGCTTGTATTGGGGTTTAAAAGCTGTTTATAACCACAGTCTGTCTCCGTAAATTAAAAAAAATACCTGGCTCTTACAGTTTTCCCTCACTTGGTATCTGTCTTGTTCATACTTTATGGTGGCTGTCAGTGCATTTATTGTACTAGAAGTTGAGATTTCCCAGATGGAAATGTATTTCTAGGAAAAACTGCCACCACTGTACAGGTGAGAGCAATACTGTCCTTTAATAAATATAAGCAAGAACTTTGAGCGAATGTTTTAATCTTTGCACAAAATATTGAAAATTGTCTTCCTGCAGCATGGAGGAAATATTAAACCAGCAGGGCAGTTAATGCATTTCCTGGGACTAATATAAAAAAATAATGAGATAAAATCAGATAAATTATGTTAAAGACAGGATATGAAAATGCAGGCATAACAGTACACCTGCAATAGCTAACAACAGGGAAGCAAAAGTAAATGGTGTTCTGTAGCACAGCCCATGGCAGTGGCATGCTGAGGGCACATCTTCTCCGTTTTAATCTTTTCCAACCTGGCTTTTAAAAGTATAAATATTTTCCCTAAAAAGTCCATTTCTGTTTTCTGGGACAGCTATATTTTCTCTGAATGCTGCAGGAGCTTTCCTGCTTGTTCTCTCTGTATTTCTATATAGCAGTGGCATGTGCTCCCTTCCCTTCTCAGCCCAGCCATGTACAGCAGTGGGTTCCAGAAACACAGACATTTTTTGTGTTCTCTCCTGACTGGTGGTAGGACAGGCTGGATAATCTACATGCAAGCACAAAAAAAGGTAAGGATTGAGAACTATTTTCCGTTTCCAACCATCCTGCATTGAGTATCCCACCCTGATTTATAAAGTATGTTATTTTAACACCTAAGGAGACCTGGTTTTAGCAGTCTGTGAAAACAAGGGACATAGGCACATTCCCTCTTCTAAATCCTGCCTGCCTACTCTCTGAAATAACCTGTTGCAGATGCTGCCCAATTTCAAAATGCTGCAGCCCATTCTCAGCACACTCCCCAGGCCTCCAAATCTCCCTGAGGGATAAAAGGGACCTGAGTCCCCACACTCCCCTCACAGCTCCAACAGAGCTGATTTTTCAAACCCCTTGGTTTTATAGTTTTTGAGAGATGTAACTACAGTTTTAAGCTGCTGAATCTTTCTTTTCAAATTTTTAATCTGTTCTGGTACAAGGATTTTCTATAACTGGGGAAAATCCTGTTCAGATTGCTGCTAAGGGAATCTATCATTAAAATAGGCAAATTTCTAAGAGCATAAAACCAAAAATCTCTTTTGTAAATAATATCAGTGCCTCTATAGATATCTTGGAAATTCAGTATTTTCTTGAACCAGTAATTTACTGGTGATTATGATGCCTGAATGTGACTCAGTGATTTAAACATGATCAGCCATTATTCTCTTTCTATTTTTTCATTTTCTCACTGCTAATTAATGTCTTAAATGATGCATTCACTGGAATATAGAAAAAAACTCTGCTTGACCATTTCAGATTTTTAGCTTTTTCAGATTCTTTCCCAGAACTCATTTCTGACAAGCATCTTTCTTCCAACTAATTGTTACTTTTTGAGTGTTTCTTCCTTTTATTGCTTTCTTGCATACATACACATACATATACACATGCACATACACACGTATTTTTTTCCTCAGGATGTAAGGAAAGGGAGTGGAAATGGCAGCACAACAAATCCAGTTTTCATGAAGAAAATCACCTTTTTTAAGCAGAGTTCTAACTCTCTGTCAGGCAATACTAAAAGGTTCCAGGTATCATGACTAATAATGGGGTGACTCTCTCTTATTGGCATTGCACACATCACAGTACCTTCCAGGAGACCAAGTCCAACACCAGGAAAAGCTGTCCATTGTCATATTTGTCTGCTTGGACTTATGCTTTCAGAAAGTGAGAAACTTCTGTCAACAAATTATAGTCAGAAAAACATTTCTTCATGTCAAAACATATATAGAGGAGGAAGTCAGTGATCCCTAGTATTGGTTTCTTGAAAGTGTTTTGTCCCTCATGAATTTAAAAAGCCTGAGCATTCATGGAACAAGATAAAATAGATTTATTTTTTGTCTCTTAATGTACAAAATTTATTGTTTCCCCCATAATGTAGATCAGAGGAAAATTATGCAGTGGATATTACATGGAAAGATGAAATCGCTTCTGTAATACCTCTTAGCAATTTCTGCAATCTTTGGAATTCTTCTGATATCCTGTTCTCTCAGAGATATATGGGTCACTTCAGAAAGAGTAAATCCAAGCTCTAAGAGCTACACATACTAATTAGATTTTTCAATAAATAATTTAGCAAGCCTGTTTCAGTTGAGAGGTTTCATTAAATACTTGAAAATATTTTAAAATTTTGCATCTTTTTACATCTGACACAGGTTTGTCTCCCCAGAGATGTCTCTAGGTTTTAAATAAAATTGCGCTGTTATTCCAAGAAACCATTTGCAGCTATTCTGCATACATTTGCTTTGCCATATTGATTATTTTAATTCTTCTTTTTTTAATTTTTTTTTTAGAGTTCATTAATATTCACCCTTTAAAGAGGAAAACCTTAACCTGAGGCTTACAAAGGTCTGTCTTGCCTCTGGAAATTTTTCTGCCATGGGATTAATGAAAGTTATGTAGAAAATAATTTAAGAAGAACACAGTACTTTAATATTCCACTCTCTTTCACAAATTTTATTTCCTCTCTTAATTTGAAATAATTTCTGCTTTGTAATTAAGCAGATCGTGTGTTCAAAATTTTTCTTTCTTATCACAAACAAGGCTTCAGTCTGTGAAATCTGCATGGGAGTACAAGAATGTTCCTGTTATGTGGATGGTGTTTAACGTCATTACAGTGTCTTATTAATGGCTCTGTTGTACTTCTCTGAATAATTAAATTCTGCTAATGGCTGTAGTATTTTCATGAGCAACATTATCCTTTTTTTATTATTATTACTGCCAATGAAGGATAGGAAGATGCCAACCACTAAAATGCAGATCTTGTGGAACCCAAGGACATATATTTAGCATAAATCAATCCCATCAGAATGAACTACAGACCAAGGCAAAGAGTTTTTCTGGAAGACTTTCAAAACATCATTAATAAAGTGATGCTACAATTGATTACTTCTCAGCACACATTCTAAGATAAATGACCTGTGATTCCATTTAAAAGTTAATGCTGAAAAGTCTTCAAATGCTAATAGCAAAGAGCAATACATAAACATTATAAAAAGACCCAAGCAGATATTAGAGGCAAAAAAATACAGGCATGCAGATATACCACAAAAATGCACCCAAAGACCTTTTTCAATACCCAAATATGTTTTTTTATGGGTATTTACAAGGTAAAAGACAATTACTAGACAAAGAGGTAAAACAATGAAACTTTGAAGTTAATCCACAAGTTAAAACCCTTTCAGCAAGGTAAAATTTGTTTCTGAATTTTATCAGTTAAGTTTTAAACTCTAAAATTTCTCAATAAATACTGAAGGGGTAAATCATGCCATTAAAGGAATAGCATGCAGTAGGATTGTTTGTCTCAGAGGCAGCTTATGGCAGTCCACTCAGCAGTCCATTCCACAATAAAAATGGGAAATATATAGACTTGTGTTCTCCATGAATCTTGACAGTTCTGCAGATGTGCACAGATGTCAGACAAACAAATATTATGAGACAGACAAACAAATAAATAGACTGTCCAAACCTCTTTTGGCCTTTGCAGTGTGGAAAGGCACTTTGTTCACGATATTATGTCACTTCTAATGATGCCTCAGATTTTAGCTTTTATATTTTTCAGATTCTGTGCTGCTTTAGTGTGTAGTTCTGAACTTCATATTCAGGGATAGTAAGCTCTCTTCACAGAGTGGGTAGACAAAACCATTCCTTTCCTAGCTTGGGACCAAGGACAACCACCCAAATCTCAGGCCCAAGAGCATAAACAACATGGACTGAAGAGAGAAAAACAAGAAGGATGGGACTTCATAACCTAAAGCTATAATTGGACAATTAACTCCAATATGCTAATGGACCAGAACTTATAAAAGTGAGAGACCTTGTGACTGTTTGTCCATTTTGGGTTCATCTTGGGTGTAGCCCTGGCTGGGGTCTTGTACTGCCCAGGGTGTATCCACTGAGGCCTTCTAATAAATACCTACTTTATTCTTGAACTCTGTCTAGCCTCTGTTCTAGGTCAGCCTTCTCAAGGCATCACTGCCAGCCCAGCCAGACACACACAACACAGCCAGGATCATTTAGGAGCCAAAACCAACTTGTCCTGATGGAGCCATTTCTGGGAAATCAATAACATGTGTGCAATGCATTTAGACTGGCAGAAAGAGAAAGATTTCTATGCCTCATAGAAGGGAGGTACTAAAATACTTTTCCACACAGAAATATTGGATGGTAACAAACAATGATTTTAATATAGAGGTCTATGAAATATTTATGGGGAGGGGCATTATGGAAATGCATATAATATTAATATTCAAATAACCTCAAATAACCAGCAACTGGACATCATAACCCATTTTGCTCCTTCCAATCTGTCACCCAACTTGTGTTTATTTGTAAACTGTCTTCGGTCTACGTTTACCAGGACAACCTATTACAAGGGAAATGTTTCTATTCAGAATAGATCCACAGTATAATTTCTTTTTCCCAAAGGAGTATATACTAATCTGAAGATCTGTGAAAAACTGCTTTTTATTTTTGACATTCTTATTAAAAGGTTATCTCATTAAAGATGCTTGCTCATTCTGGTGTGTTTAGATTGGTTTACTAAATAACATACACTTGCAAATATGTCTGGTGACTTAGGTAAAAACAAATTATTTAACTTGCATACAATTTCCCTACTTCATTGCAGAAATTCCTTCATTGTCAAAGAGCCCATTATCAAGAGCTACATTCACTTCTTATGCTCACAGTGGTTACAATCACCTGCATAACTGTCAGCCAGGCTTGGTGGCTAATTGTATTGCTGAAGTGCATTATCTGTGTTCTGCTAATAGAAGTAATGAAAGATTTAATGTTCATACTGCCTCTAGAGCAGAATGGTGATGAGTGTGCGATTTTCTAAAACAGATTAATTTACTGAATCTAATGCCTTTTTTGCAAGAAAATGACATGTCAATCTTTATAATAGAGAGGAAAGAGAAAACAGACCCATTTCATTTCTGACCACAACAAAAGTGCATTGGATATTTTCTCTTTTAAAAAAAAAAAAACTCCTTTTTTTTCCCCTCTCTAAGAAGAAAGCTGAACAATATAGACCTGTGAAACTGCTGTGTTGAACCAAGAGTGATGACAGGATCTGAGTGTGTCTTGGGCAGCAAAAACAAATAAACTTTTACAGCTGAAAGACTTTAGAACTGACTACCTTACTTTATTTGGAATATTCAGAATCAAAAGACAGCAATTTTAGAACATGCCTAGCTTGAAAACACAGGGATTAATTCCTTGTGGCCAGGTAAGATTTGATGGTAATTTATCATTTTAGACCAGTAGAAAATCCAACTCCTCCATTACAAAATTAATATTAGACATAGTATCAATAAAAAAGTATCCACCTCTACAATACTTTGATCAACCTCTTTAATTTCTTGTTCCAAAGATAAACATAAGGAAAGATAAAAGCTTTGACCCTCATTCAGATCCATTTTGTACCTTGGGATAATCATCCTCCAGAGACAAGAATCATTGTCTCAGGGCTTACTGTGCTGAGACACTGCCCATGGATATTCAGACACCCTGTAACCTTTAAGGATATGGAAACCACTATCAAATGAAATCACCTAACAATGCTAAACTGTATATTGATATTGTAATCACAGGATGATTCTTGCATATTAGATAAACACTTTTCAATTTGAATAATACTACTCATCAATTAATTTCTTATTCACATCTCTAACTCAAATTACTAAAGCACATCAAATATTCACAACTATCATCAATATCTAGCTGCCTGAGAAGAAATCTCTAATGATAACATGAATAAAGCAAAAACGTTGGATGTGATAAGAGAATAATTTATTTTGTACCTTTCATTATAGCAAGAACCCTTTGATGCATATTATAACAAATATCTTCCTCTAGCTGTAAAACTTCATAGTGGTGTGAAAAAATAAGGTGGAGGATTACTTTTTTTAACTAATAACTCAGATTCAAATCTCCTCACCAGCACATGCACTTACTGTGCCTCCAAAATGTCCTTTGTATGTCTGCTTAAACAATGCCTCCATAATAATTCAACCTGATTTCCTTCCTCCCACCACCCCCCAGGGGGTTCACTGAGCAATCTGACATGCACAGAACATTATCTATCATAAAGGATGATGAATACTTATAAACCCCCACTTCTGTGGAAATCAGGACCTTTGTGGAGAAGGCCTGGATTTGGTGAGGTGATCTGCTCTGGGGTCAGTGCTGATCCTGTTGAGCCATGAGCAGACAACCACAGTCCACCACAAAAAGCCAAAGTCCTCCCCAGTGGGTCATTTGAAGGAAATCCAGAGGAAGACAATAGAGAAGGCCATGCTTAACATTTCCCAAACTAAATTGGGATGTCATTTGAAAGATTAAAATGACTGTGGTCTTTTTGCTTTTGGGCAGTAAAATTGAGAGAAGATATAAAAAGAACTTCAAAAATAAAAAATAATGTTTTGGGGAGCTTTTATGCAGTAAGGAAAGGAAAAGTATATGTAGGATAGAACGGGAAACTTTTTATAAATATTGAGGAAAAGTTACACACAAGGTTTCTCCACTCAGTGTGTGTGTTTGTGTGTGTCCTAGAATGTGTGCACACTTAGAAAGACACAGGGAGAGATGAAACTGCACAAGCTGTGTATTTTTGTAACAAGCATTTCCTTCCTTCTCAATGTGTTCAATATTATTTGTGGATCACACTCAAAGGTTCAAATTCGATTTCTGGTCAGGTAGGAGCCCAGCTTAGCCAATGGGAGTGTTATTCATTTCAAGGATGAAAAAAAATAAATTAGGCCCTTTACTTTAAAATATCTTACTGCAGGGACACTTTATTATAAAGACTCTATAATGATCTCCTCCAAAACTTTATGAAGCAACAGACAGAACCTCAGCTGCAAGCAAACATCCTGCCAGGTGATGGTCCCAGGTACAAACCCTTTTTTTTGGGCAAGCGTTTCTGACCTGAGACGAAATACAGGAAACTGCCTCAGCTTGCTATTAAGTTCTGGTCTTAAAAGTTTTTTCTGAAATTCTGTGGGCAAAGGGACTGGCATCCTGTCTGGTCTTAATTTTTTTGGCAACCAAGCTCTTCATTCTCATACCACAGATAACCTGAAATTGTAAATACTTGTCATAAGAGGGTTTTTCTTCCATCACCAGTTTTCAAAGCTGTCAGCGAAGCATCTTCTAGGAATCCCCATGGGCCCCAATTGCTGCTCGACTGAGGTCAGATTTCTCTGCCAACTCCCCTCCAAGCAAGGCAGAATACATCTCTACACAAAGGAGGCAAAAAGTGCAATGAAGCCCTCCTCGTGTGAATGAAATGCAAGGGGGCACTTCATGGATAGCTGGAGAGCACAGAGGAGCTTTTCCCATTGCTGGTGTTTTACCTTAGAAAGGGCAATTAGACATCTGCCATCCTAAAAGATGTGAATCTAAACCATCTACTTTAGGCTCCCAGAATCCTTGCAAATCCTACCAGAGTGTTCAAAACTGTCTTGAAATTCATGTTAGTATAAACTGGCTGGTGATTTTTTGGGATGTGTATGAGCCATTTGATGTATAATAGCATTATTAAATGTCCTGCAGTTAAGGAATTCTTCCTGTATAGAAGAGTTGTTGCCTACATTTCTCTGATGTCTATTTCTGCTTAGATTTATGGTGCCTGCTCACTGTCCTTTATTAAATGCTTCCATTAACTTTTCTGTTACATTTTTTCACAGCTTACAGCTCTATAAAATTGAGTTACTATCTATGCAAATTCATACCATTTGCATTTACAGAAGTCCTGGTCCAAATAAATGTGTTATCTCTCTACGTATTTGGTATATGTAGAAGCAAACCTTTGCCTAGTTTTTCAAGATGCACTGACTTTTCATATTTCACCAAATCTGATTAAAACCATCTCTGTACCAGCTTGTGATGAAGTGGGGGCAAGGTACAGAGTTAGAGTCAGATCTGACCAGTACGTAGTGGTGACAGTAATTCTTTGAGTCATTAGCTTGCTTAGTCGAGAACTTCCAAATTTGTTTCCATTTTCTATGGACTAGATCTACAAAAGTATTGCATTACAATTATTTAAGGATGTATTTTGCTTGGTCAGCCTTACCCCAGATCCAGATTTCCGAGTTTCAGTAGTGCTGTGCCAGATGCCTGGAATGCCACTCTATGCAAAGATTTAAGACTTTCCTTTGTCCTCATTCTTTCCTACTGAACAGTTTAGGGAACTGGCTCCTCAGCCCAGTTTTCCACTCTTTGTGGAAAACATTTCCAAGTCCCTTTTGCCCTGCAGACACAGCTTGGAGGCCACACTAAAGGCTGTAGAAAGTTCCTCCAGGGCTCAAGGAATCGATAAATGGGTAGTTCACCATCAAGGGAAATCAGTTAACTTCTTCCTTATGTTCTCTGTCCCAGAGCACATTCATGATCCTGTCAACCTTCTTGCACTGAAAAGGAATGGAATTAAAATTTCCATCTTTTTTGTCCATTGCCAAATTTATCTTAATGTAATCATGGAGAAAATATTTCAATACCAGCTTTCTTTTTTTAATATTTTTTTGGGAAAATTTTGGTGTTCCTGCTACTCAGATATATACACACAATTCTGTTATATTGCCCAAGCTACTGTTATTCTTCCCTGATCTATTAAAAGCATCTTTTTTGGAAATTATGTCCTTCATTTCTTTGTATTGTAACAACCCAAAACAAGCCCCAAAGAAACAAACAAAACAAACAAAACAAAACAAAAAAATAAAAAAACAAACAACAGCAACAAACAAACATACAAACAAACAAACAAACAAACAAACCAAATCACATTTTAAAAAGCTAGCAAATCTGTGGTATACCTCAAGAATGATCCAGGTCACTGTGTGAATGACTGCAATACTTCACAATTTTCTGTTATTCCTTTTAATCTTCTTCAAAAGTCTTCAGAAAGAAGAGAACTTTCCCCAGAATAACAAATAAAATAAATGAATCCTGCATCTAGCATATAGTCACAAGAAATCCATATGGAGAGTTGCTTTTTTGGTGTTACTTTTTTATGAATAAATACAATCAAAGAATCTAAGAGCTTAGTGCAACCATGTTGCTTCATGTTGCCAGTCGCTGAAATATCACTGAGGGCTTGTAGTAGAGAGATATGGTACTATTTTGCTGGAAAAAAATGTAGAAAATGTGCAAGAAAAAATGAAAAATAAGAAAAAAAAACATAGTATTTTGAGACAGGAACTTTGTAGTTAGGCAGACAAAAATTAGTCATAAAATGCAAACAGCTCATTTTCCAGAGAAAATTTCTGTAGAAATCCTTAACCTGTCAAAAAATATTTGCAAAGGGAAGAAAGAGGTACTTCTATTCTTAAATTCTTTCTATTCTTAAATTCTATTCTGTGAGTGATATACATTTACACTATCTTTTGGTGATACAAAGAAACTCAAAAGGGAAAGAATACTGAGTATGATTTATAAAGATGTTGAAATATTCCCTTGTGATCAATGTTCTTGGGATTCAGAGGTTTATTCAAGTTGGTAGAGTAGAATAGTCAGACCCACACCTTATTTTATTCCTCATCTAACTATCATACCAAGAGTTTTGGTATATTGATTTCTCAATTGATCATACCATAGTTCTATACACTCTCTGGGTCTCACAGGCCTTTAGCTCTGTGTTATTTCACCTACATATTTTTGTATCTTTCCAAGAAATAGCTCTTGCTGCAACTAAAAAGAATATTTTCTGCACATTTTTATTTTCCCTGCTGAATTTCAAGACTTATCAATATCTTGTAGAATCTGATTACAAAACTACATTTGCTATGCATCAGAGAGCAACAGTCATGATTCCTCTCTTCTTATCAGAAGCAGAAACGTTCTCAAGATCCTCTGAGTAGAGATGGAACAGAAATAAAGATGCAATTACTCTGGGAAACATTTTCACACAACAGATATTTTCTAGGCCTGGCTTACTCTTACAGTTGATTCAGTTTTATGTTTCTAAATCCTAAAAACTATATAAAGGATACTTTTTAATGGATGAACTGATGTGCTGCCACTCTCTGCTTTGAGACAAAACATAAATAAGACAAAAAGACAGAAATAAAATGAAAGCCTGAAGGTGAGATTGGCTCCCTGGACAAAACCTCATTGACTTTTATGGTAGAGGAGTTTGTTTGAATTGATTAAAGGGAAATCATGAAGGGAGGGATATAGAGAGCATTGGAAAATGGCTTATGGATCTATCAGGTATTGGAGTGACCTAAAATTAATGTTCTCTTCTCTGGTACACTTCCTCTCTGCTCAGGATGTGATCTCATTGTTCAATCTGTGGAGAAATGAATCTGCAGAACTTTAAAGATCTAATTTTGTCACTAGGTCAGCTTTGTTAACAGGAGACTAGTTAAACTGAGATAGTATCCTGGACCTCTGTTACTATGAGTTTGGGTTTTTTTTTCCCTTAAAAGTCCTTCCTTTATTGATAGATGCTGGGACTCATGGATACACTTTCTCTCAAGAGCCTTTGTTGAACAGGCTCAAGTGCTAAATCTGTGCAATTAGTATGGCTCTGAATACAAAAGATCTTTTATCTGCTTCTGACAAAACTACTCAAGGTAAAAGTGAATTTACGGAAGTGAAAATTTGTGGACAAGCACAGGCTTGTGCTGAATCAGAAGATGAGATCTTTCAAATGGGATTGCAGAGGCCCCGTACTGGCCCCTCTGCAGGGAACTTCAGGGTCAGAACCCTGCAGCTTCCTGCTCTTGTGTGTCTGAGTGGGGACTTGGATCTGCTGGCATTCTCCATGTGGCTTTCACCCTGCTCCAGCTGCTGCAGGCTGCGTGCAGCCTGGGAGGAGGAGCGCCTTATGCTGCACCAAGAGGGGCTCACGCCTGAAATGTTTGAAACAAGGAAAGAAGCACAGTCATTCATCTGTGGTTAGTTTTTAAAATTATTTTGAAATAATAACTCATTTCTTTTAAGTTGGGATTAAAGGTTCCCTTTAATAACACAAAAAATCAGAAATGGCTTAGAACATTGGTGGCCAAACGGAGTTGAAAGCAGCAAAATTCAGTCTTCCCTAAGCAGAGGAAGAAACTGAAATAAAAACAGACTCCAGGAACCTTCTCCAAAGTTAAATCCAAAAAGGAGGAAAAGAAATATTGATGTAATCCTAGACTCTAAGCAAACACATATTTTGATTATAAATCTCTTAATTATCGCTTGTCATTCACAAATTTCTGAAACAATCATAGATACTAGTGGTGTCATCTGAGCTCCTTTCCCTTGAAGTGTACTTTATAAAATCTTTTTATTCTATTCCCTGTTGAGCAGGTCCATCTTGTTTCTGACTTGAATGTAATCACTCTTTCTTAAGCACTCCAGGGTAAGCTTCTCTCTTTCCCAAACTTGTTTCTTTCCCTAGGTCTCAGATCAGTTCTGAAGTTCAGATTTCTAGCAGTGTAGGACTAATTACAATTCCACTTAATCAGTGTATTTTAACTTTTTGCAGGCCTCTTCTATCCATACAAATATGTCTTTGAATGCACTTTCTCTCCTTAGAGGCCAGAGACTGATCCTAGTAAACATTGTTTTATCATACCCTTTGCTCCAGTTATCCAGCTACTAAAGATCTCTTTTTCTTTTCTTTTCTTTTCTTTTCTTTTCTTTTCTTTTCTTTTCTTTTCTTTTCTTTTCTTTTCTTTTCTTTTCTTTTCTTTTCTTTTCTTTTCTTTTCTTTTCTTTTCTTTTCTTTTCTTTTCTTTTCTTTTCTTTTCTTTTCTTTTCTTTTCTTTTCTTTTCTTTTCTTTTCTTTTCTTTTCTTTTCTTTTCTTTTCTTTTCTTTTCTTTTCTTTTCTTTTCTTTTCTTTTCTTTTCTTTTCTTTTCTTTTCTTTTCTTTTCTTTTCTTTTCTTTTCTTTTCTTTTCTTTTCTTTTCTTTTCTTTTCTTTTCTTTTCTTTTCTTTTCTTTTCTTTTCTTTTCTTTTCTTTTCTTTTCTTTTCTTTTCTTTTCTTTTCTTTTCTTTTCTTTTCTTTTCTTTTCTTTTCTTTTCTTTTCTTTTCTTTTCTTTTCTTTTCTTTTCTTTTCTTTTCTTTTCTTTTCTTTTCTTTTCTTTTCTTTTCTTTTCTTTTCTTTTCTTTTCTTTTCTTTTCTTTTCTTTTCTTTTCTTTTCTTTTCTTTTCTTTTCTTTTCTTTTCTTTTCTTTTCTTTTCTTTTCTTTTCTTTTCTTTTCTTTTCTTTTCTTTTCTTTTCTTTTCTTTTCTTTTCTTTTCTTTTCTTTTCTTTTCTTTTCTTTTCTTTTCTTTTCTTTTCTTTTCTTTTCTTTTCTTTTCT
>VZSE01005858.1:1876488-1887930 GCA_013398275.1 Promerops cafer | reverse complement strand
TTTCACAGAGACAAAGTCCCTCCTCTACAGGACACGTTTTAAGGAATAAGGCATAACCTCTAGCTTCTCCTAGCAGTGTTCTGAAAACATGTGCATTTTATTCAGATGCCCCTTAAAAGTAGGAACCAATTGAAAGTGAAAAATGGTATTTACTAAATAGATGCTGTTCACACTGATCCTCTTAATTTTTGTCACATTTGGCTTTAAATATTAAGTGTTAAATCAAACGGGACTGAATTAATATAAAACAGGTATCTAACAACTACATTAGTATTCTGCAGCTGCTACATAAGTAAAAGCCTTTAATGTTAGAATTATGGTTCCTGTACCAGAACAAAATCATGTTCTTGTCTGCTAAAACAAAAAATTCCACCCAAAACAAAAAGTCTTCCAAAATTAGCTCAACATCTAAGACAGGTAATTACAATACGAATTCAGCTTTGTAAATTATGACACAACTATGGCAAGCTAACAAACAAAAAAATGTCCCTTTGTTTTTCATAACAAAGATTCTGAAGAAAACCACATAGACAAAATCTCCCCAAACTCATTTAGTATGCATGGTACACCTTTCAGAGATTCATCACCTTTAGATGACTCACCTTTAGAACATCTAGCACCATTCTTTGTAGATGATTTCATAACCCGATGTGATACTGTGTGAAGCTATTCCTTGAAGTTCTTCATAGAAAGGAGTAAACACTTAGGAATTTTCAAGTGCTATAAGCATAATGGATTAGAGGAAATATCTTGTTCCTCTCCATAGTGATGAAAAAAACATTGTTTTCACTTTCCACCTTGAAAGAGTCCAGTACCAAAGCCAAAAACGTCTCATTCATTTTCATCTCTTCTTCAGTCTGTCTTCCTTAAAATTGAAAAATTTCTCTTCCCCTTTTTGCCTCATTCCATTTACAGCTGGGCAGACAAAATCTCCAGTCAAAAGCACTGAGCACTCTCCAGAAAGGTGAAGGATGTGATCTGAATCCACTCAGGCTAAGAGACCAAAAAATGTAGGGAGGGATGAGAACAGCAGAACCATGACAACAGTCTTTAAAGGAAAGTTATGTGGTACTACCTTTGAAAAAGGGTACTGACTTGGGACCTGCAGTAGAAAGAGCCTGCTAAAGTCTCAAAGCACAGAGAGGAGAAAATACTGGTTAAAAGCCAAGCAGAGGAATTGCCTGCCTTTTCAGAAGTCTACCCTAGATGGCTCCCAGCCAAACAGGCTGCTTCCCTGGATCACAGGGAGCACAGATCTATTGGGTTTATATCTAGAATGGACATTGAAAAGAACCTACAAACACTGGAACATTGCATGCTGTGGTGATCATATAATGATGTTAAGCACCTCCTGAATTTCCATTTAGACACTGATTTACAAGGTTTTGTATACTCCAGCTCCATCTCATTTGCTCCCCTGGAGACATAACACCTATCTGCCCGCAGAAATTATTTTGTGAGTCAAGCCTTATAGGTGCTGAAGAAGGGTACCTTGACTGCATTCATGGTAGTGTGAAACCTACTAAATTCCTCTAGATCCACAAAGCAGACATTTTTTCCCACCTAGTTTTCCCTCATGTCCTAATCCATAGGTATTTTTGAAATAAAGTACTAAAGGAAATACTGGCTTATCAAGTGCCTCTTTAGAGTGGACTCATGGGATGCAGAAATACTGATTTCCTCTCCTGTTCTGTGCCTATTTCTGCCATTTGGCTTCATACCTGGAGAATGGTTTTCACTCTAAATTGATCCAAAAATAAAGCAAGAATCTGTAGTGCAGAAGTTGGACTTTACTGTGATGCTTTTGATTCCCATTATCTTCTCAGTACATTGAATACAAAAAGTCTGGTCATTTTGTGAAGCAGAAGTGAGAGTTAACCATGCAACTGAGAGCTAGCCATGACCCTGCCTTCCAAGCTTTCTCTCATGTCTGGTTTAAAACACTTAAATACCCCACAGAGGGACCTTCGATAGACAGAAAGGCATCATCAACTGAAATCTGAGAAATGACTGTTTCTTACTAACACTGTAGTAATCTGGAAACTACTTTATCCATTTGTCCTTTGCTGGAAAACTGATCGTGAATCCAGGCACAGCAATAAAAAAATTCTCCTATGGTAAGAATTAAAGAATTGTTTTAATTCCAATTTACTTTCTAGAAAAACAATTGAAAAAATAACTGTTTGAATGAACATATTTAGTTCACTCTATGGAAAAAAAAATTCCATTGTCCATGGGGCATTTCCCCTACCATCACAAATCACCATTTAATAGATAGAAAACAGCTTGATGTTGTCACTGATGCAGGAATTACTCTAATCTCAGTAATGTTTGCTCTGATAATTATGTTTGCTACATCATTCTTCCTATTATCTCTCCACTCCTTCTCTCACTGTGGAGAACAGACCTGATTTTCCCAATCAAATCCACATTAGTATGTGTATTTCAGAAATTCATATTGGGACTACTTGCAAAAATCTTGCTGTAAAATCACAGATCTTATAGAACACTCAAGAACAAATGGAAGCATTATTCCCAAAGCAGAAGGCAACATCCCTGACTCGGAACTGGTTTTCCACATTGCCAGGGTTACTGTTTCTCTTAAAAATCACCCCTAGAGAGGATTGTCTTTTTTCATCTCTTTGCACCTCCAGTGCAGTTGTATGCATTTTAAAATAAATTATAGAAGAATCCTGAATACTAAAGAAATATTTAAATAGGAATTAAATAAAACAGCCCCACTTGTAACTGGGCTATGGTACACACTGATTATTTTGGGCTGCTGAATTTCCTATTGGGATCACTTGAAGCCAAAACTTCAGTTCTAGGAAGTGTCTGTGGGCTATCTTTATCTTAGGCTCAAAGGCCAAAGTTGGCATAAAGTTTGTTCTTGGCCCACTACCAAGGTGTTTTCAGGAAAGGGAGGATTAGCCAAATAATCCTTGTCAAATCCTTGTCAGCTTAGCAACATGCTGCAGTCTTTGCAATGCTCCTGCATCTCTTCCAACATGGCATAATTCTCATATTCTCAACAGAGACCTGTACAATCCTATCCCAGCAGGGGCCGATTAATTTTGCTGAATTGACTCTGTAGCCCATGGAGGGCCAACAATGAAAAGAAAAAAATGAAAAAACTATTTTCAGGAGAGCTGAATGCAGATGGTACCTTTTGTCATCTAACATCTTTGTCATGTGGGCCTCTGGATATTGTACTGGAGGTTGTCCCATTCTCCATGTTTGTCCTATAGAAGTGCACAGTGCATGTTAAACTTATAGTCTTCTCATGGATATCTCCTATTTATTAAGCATGTTCTGTAAGAGCCAAACCTTAGGGTAAATCTTGAACCAATAATTGTGAAGTAAAAAACCCCAGAACTGCTAAATGCACTGGAACTGATGTAAAGCTTTTTAACTATGTGGAAATGTACTGTTTTCAAACACAGTTGAGGTGGTCATATTAGTTGGATATACTTCCACTCAAAATCTGTATCTGACTGGATCTTAATGCAGATCACTTGCTGTGGAAATCACTGCTCCATCCAGCAGTTTGCTAAAGATGGCTTTGTTTGGTAGTTTGTATGCCTTGAGTTGCAGGATAATTTACACAGAGACATCTACACTTTCTGTGGAGAGTCCTCATTGATCCTATTCCTAAAGTGGCAGTAGTCATCACAGGAAGAAATAAGTCATCTTAATGTTTAATGACAAAATCTGAAGTTCTATCATCAGGGTAGTTTGTTTATCACAGCGTAGTAGCCCAGGAAATGTGATGAGAATGCATTTCAGTTCCCTGAGCCTTTAAGCATTAACCTGGCGACACTGCAAGTCTTAGCTGTCTTTGCAAGAATAAGCCAGCTCCCACATGCTCCCTGCTTCCTTCACACTCAATTTCTATCACTCTTCTCCCTTACAGAGATAGAAAATAAGATCTGCAAATATTGCATAATGGATAAAAATATTTGTTAACAAATAATAGGAACTGTTAAGAACAGAATGGCAAAATAAAAAGTCTGAAGAGGAAGTGATCACAAATAAAACAAAGCTAAACCTAATCAGACTAAACACATCCATGGAAATACACTCCCATAATAAAAATTTTTAAATTGAACCTTTTTTAATCTGTTCTATTTCACATTGAGAATTCATTCCTTCAACCCTAACCCATTTATAAAATGAAAGATTATCCAATCCTGTGGTAATGGTTATACTTCATGCCAATCCTTCAGGATACCATAGTCTCTGAAATGAATGGTCATTAGACCTTCCCTCAGAAATCTCCATTTATCATGAGTTATTAAAGCAATATGAATAATTTTAGAATATCAGCTATAGATCTTCTGCTGAAAAGAGGATTCATGTTCCAG
The DNA here is from genome assembly GCA_013398275.1 of Promerops cafer. Lineage (NCBI taxonomy): Eukaryota > Metazoa > Chordata > Aves > Passeriformes > Nectariniidae > Promerops > Promerops cafer. The sequence goes on along the minus strand of VZSE01005858.1, from coordinate 1,883,566 downwards.
AAAAGAAAACATGTATGGGGAAGAGATAGAAGAGGACAACAGTTTTGTTAAGATTTGGTCACAAGCTCAAAATTGCTCAAGTGCAATAAAAAAATCTTCACAAAGTGAATATTATTTGTGCAGAGATGTTCTGCAGTCCATTTATTTCTGTGTTTTTCTCACAATACCTAAGGAATAATTGCTTTTAGAAGGTCTGCAAATCGATCTGTGTGTCCCATATCCTTAAGGACTAAAGTGCACTCAAAGTAGAACTCTGTCAGTCAGGGTCCACACCTGGATGTGCACAGGCATGTTTCAGTGAAAAGAGATCCATAGAGATCCATAGAGATGTTTCCAGGTTTTAGGATCCAGGTTATATGATGGCACCGACCTCACTCAGAGCTTCTCAGAGGCAAAACCATTAATTGCTATCTCAAGAACAAAATAATTTTTACCTGCAATACCAAAAAAGAAATTCTGCAGTACTGACAAAAGCAGGCCCCTGGTATGATTCCTGAGAAGTATTCAGAAAGATTTAATGAGAAATTGTGAACAGAGCACCAGCACAAGAGACTTAGAGAGCTGTGGTGGGTCTGGGGAGACTTCAAGCAGATTTGATGTAGGTGGGAGGTACAAAGGAAAGGAGATGTTTCCATGACTTTTCATCTGCTTCCTGCCTTCAGGAGCCAACGTGATTTCCTAAGAAGTCCAGCAGCCACCTCAAGAGGATTTTGTCCTGGATGGTGGCTGCAGTGCTGAGGAAGGTTTCCCAGATGAATCTGGTGGTGAAGCAGAAGCAGTGGTCTTAGGCTGGGATGTGCAGACACTCGAGGAGCAGACTTCACCCAAATGCTGCTGCTTGCAGAGGAGCATAGTAAGGTAGAAAGAGCAGCCACTGCATTCATTGGTGAGTCAGGGAAAGTCACTGATAAACAGGGAAGGCAAAGGCCGTGTGATGCACCCTCTAACATGAATCTGGTTGCTTGGCCTGGCAGCTGTTTCATGGCTGGCATGTGATACAAACTCTTGTCCTCCAAGAACCCAGGAACCAGTTAAGAAATATAAAGACTCACAATCTGATTTTCCTGCTGCTCTTTTACTTTTCTTTCCTTTGTGTTCTACAGGAAAAGCCAGCTCTTGGAGAGCTTTTGGGTGGAATTAGAAATGCCAGTTCTCCAAAGAGATGCAAAGTGTTGCTAGAACCTTACAGGGGCCACCCATGGAGACAGCCAAAGACAGAAATGTCACTAGATCTTGTCTCACGGTACCCCAGCCTTAAAAAATTAATGCCTCCTGCCTGGGGTATAGCAAGCAGGGAGCTCCACCAAAATTCTCATCACATGCTAAATGAAAGGAAAAGTACACCCCCTACTATAATTTCAGAAATACAAATAATAAACAGTAAGAAGAGCAAATATTTTAAGTCAAATATTTATAAAAGGCTGCTGTACCGAATTATCCAACATTTTAGAGATCAGGCTCAAAATGATATGATTTTGCTAACACTGGTGTATCTATACTTCTGCCCTTCCAAATGGATGATTAACTAAAACTGCATGTTAGCATGTTTTGTTCAGCACTGCATCTTTTAAAAGCACTCCACAGATCATCTACAAGAGATGATGTTCTGCACAACAGAAGGAAGACAAAATATTTCCACGGGGAAAAAACTATTTTCTCCAGGCCAAAAATAAGAAGGAAAACAACTGTCACACAAATGTCTATGTACATAAATAGGGTTGCCTTGGACTCGTAAATGTTCTGAAAAAACACAATTCAAAGTTTGCATTATACTGAAGGAGTGTAAGGGAGCCCAGGCTCAACTCCAGTGGCTCCAAACTGGTCAGATTGGTGCTGTAGCACACTGAAAGCTGGCAGTTTTAAGGAAGACTATCCTCAATAAATTAATCAGTGTTATTTGATAAAACTTTTGGACACTAGTTGTTAAAACAATGCAGTCTGTCAAACAGGACTGAGAAGGAAAGCAACATCTGATTCAAGGGTGTCAGCTCTGAGAGAACAGGATCCATGTTGAGGGAAAACTGTTCTGCTTGAGAGTCTATAATTGCACATTCCTGTGGTGGCATTGGAACTGTAGCTGGGATGGATTAGTGGCTTCAGATGGTAAATCAATGGGGAGAAACTTGAAATCCATTTTGTGCACTGCTGTGCTAATATGCCAAATGTCACTGTCTCCTGGTTGGCTGCCTCAGGGAGGGACACTTGCTGTTTTCCATCAGTTCCTTGTAGATTGCTAATCTGGAAGATTTTAAGTCAAGCAAACTCATGTTACTTCACTGAAGCAACAATGCAGAATGAAAATTGTCATGAGCCATGGCATTGTGATAGTGACTTCAGTCACAAATTAATAATATTATTTGAGAACACAGAACTGTTAGAACAGAGATTGCTTAGAACTGTGGTCTGAGATTGTGGAGGTGAAGTGTCAAGGGAAATTATTTTCAAACCCCCTCTTTCCTGCCTGATCTTCACCATTGTATTTAATACTGGGATGCAGACCAAGCTACGGGGAACACACACACATTAGGAAATGTATGGAAATGTAGCACCCACTCTAGAGTCCTCGTAGTCTAGACAAGCTAGAAATGGAAGCAGAATATCATCTTTCATTTCCCTGATGAACAGAGCAATTGAATGGCTTGCTTGGGGCTATGTAGGAAGCCTTTGGCAGCAGGCAGGACCTCTGCTCCCAGGAGTCCATTCAGTCCAGTATGCTGTCCAGGACATCTTCCCCATAGCCAATTATCAGCGATTTGCTCTTGCACAATTCTACCACACCTTGGAAAATACCCATTATATATTTGCAAAAAGGAAGAAGAAAAAAAGCTCTGCAAAAGAAAAAGCAAACACATTTCTCAAATAAAAAAAGTTCTCACCCCACAGGCCAAGGTGAGCTTACCCAGGAGAAGTGCAGAGGATAAAAAATGTGACTGCAAAGGAAGAAAGAAATAATGCCTGATGAAACACTTACAGTGGATGAAAACTGTAAAGATGATTGATGGTATTTACATTCAGCTAGAGTAATAGCCCTGCACTAACCTGTTCAAACCTATAAAATCCAAGCCTGTTTTCATACACTGTTAAGGTCAGTGGAAAGCTTTCCTTGGTTTTGTCTATAAGGAATGGAGACAGAGGGGGGTTAAGTATGCTTTGAGTTATGTGAAAGCAGTGTTTGCATGATATAATGGCAAATTATTAAGTCCTGGCATGCAAGAACATGATTATTCACATTCACAGTGTGGCAATAAAGAGGACAGAAGACATATGAGATAAAAGGGCAGAGAGGGGGGAGAAAGAGGAAGGAAGAGGACAGATTGCAAACCAACCAAAATTCAGTAAACAAAACTGTATTTTAGGTAGGAGAACAGTATCAACTTCTAAGCCTCAAACTGAAAGCTCTTCTGACATTTTCCCATGAAATAGCTTGTCATGTGAAAATGACAAATGACTAAAATTGAAAGTGCTTAAGGAAATATTTTTTCCCATTATTTTCATAATTCCAGCGATTTTAGACTATAATGCTTTTATTGCAAAGACAGAAAAAGGACAAGTTCATTGTGGAACAGCTAATAGCCTAGTGATCTTTGCACTCTACCTGTCTGCAGGTAGGTAGTGCTATTTTCTAATAAAATACCCTCAGTACTAAACTGCTTTACAGTGAGCATGTTCTCTCTCTGTTTTTTTTTGGTTTTTTTCTTTAAACACACAAAATGCTTTGGAACATTTATTTTTCCCTTTTGATTGTGGAAGAAAAAAAGAAAATCTATAAAATATTCACAAGTATTTCAAAAAAGTGGTCTCTTCAGTGGGCCATATCTAGCATTTAGGTCATGTGCCTATCATGTTAATTGAGTGTCACTATGCATTAAGAACTGGTGGCACTTTTGAGAGGAGGGAAGGGGAGCAGTTCATTTAAAGTTGTTACACTATGAAAGGCCGCCTACCAAGACAGGCTGAGTGATTCACAATGAATAATTTATTCTCTCCTTTTTCTTGCGGAGCAGAGACAAGTGAAGGGTTCCTTTTTTCCACTATAGTTCTGTTTTGTGTCTCTGAGCCTGATCAAAAGCCAGCCCAAGTCGATGGAGGACTTTGAACTCAGACGTGCTCCATGGTTCACAATGAATGCCAGTAGGTAGCAACCCAGGGAAAGTTATGCTGCCAGGAGTTTTGCTACATAGAGAGGAAAAATCAATGATCCTGCTTTAAGAAGCAGATTATAACATACAGTCCAAACTGGAAGCATCTTAAGTAGCAGCTCTGAAGTCCCACCACAAGGGTTTTTGCAGGATTTTGGGGTCTGGAGCATCTCTCTTATGAGGAGGGACTGCAGGAGCTGGGCCTGTTTAGTCTGGAGAAGACAGGACTGAGAGGGGATCTCATCAATACATATAAATACCTCAAAGGGAGGTGCCAGGAGGATGGTGCCTGAGTGTTTTCAGTGGTGCCCAGCAACAGAACGAAGAGCAGCGGCCATAAACTAAAACACAAGAAGTTTCACCTCAACATGAGGAAGAACTTCTTTACATTCTGGTGGCAGAGCACTGGAACAGGCTGCCCAGGAATGTTGTGGAGTCTCCCTCTCTGGAGACATTCAAAATCCAGAAAACCACTCTGGACACATTCCTGGGTCACCTGCTCTACGCAACCCTGCCTTGGCAGGGGTTGGATGCAATAATCTGCAGAAGACCCTTCCAACCATAAAAATTCTGTGATTCTGTGAAAATACTCAAACAAAAATGCACCACTTTCTCCCATCAACCTGTGACAAGATCACAATAAGAATTCCCTGCTAGCTCTTCTGAGCACGGTTTCCCATAACTACTTGGTGAAAAAGGGGATGGACTATGCAAAAAGACTGCTTATTATCTGAATACTGGGGGTTTTTCTAAGTGATAAAAAATTACAATATTTTTTCTATGTTTTGATTGGTTTATACATGAGCATTACTACTAGTATGAATTAAACCACTTTTCCACTATGTTGTTAATATTTTCTGTGACCATTCGCGTTAGATGATCACTGCAACTTGATCATCAGATTTTAATGGAAAGTACACACAAAAAGGCCAGTGAAAGAAATTACAGTACTTTCTCAGTAAATATTGGAAAATTATTTAAAATAGTCAGACAACTTTCCTAGTTTAGATGCATTTCATATCTCAGCTCAAAACTGAAAGAACTAAATTGAACCACAGTTTGAAAAGCTGCATGGAACCTTTTTAATATAATCACACCATTTTTCTGAGTGTCTGCTTGATAAATTTGGGAGATTAGCAACTTTCTTGTACAGAGATATTTTTAGTCTGTACTTCTTGTTAATTTTGCAGTAATAAGTGACATCCTCAAGCAAGAAAACAAAATCCTCTTAATACATAGAAAAGCTAAACCAAACCCTAGCAGTGGCCACACTGCACTCTCCTATCCACAACTCAGGAACTGGTATGGGATTCGGCCCAATTCCAGTTACAATTGTGGAGGTAGCCACTCAGTTTTGCAGTATTTGAAGGTATGGGTGTGGCCAGTTCTGTGCCATTTTGAAATACTAGCACAAACATGGCCTTAGAAACCTCAGCCTGCTGTTCTTTGACCCATGAGCAAAATAATTTAATGACATTTGCAGATTTAGTTTGTTGGTTGGTTGGGTTTTTTAATACTTGTATTTTGGTTTGAATGTGGGCAAGAGAAACCACACAGTAATTTAGGGACAGTATCATCCTCTAGGATGTGGTAGACTCCTTAAAACAGAAACTTGCGTCCTAATGTTTGGCATGAGTGAACCACAGTGACCAAACTCTACATGAAGATGGGTTGACAGGGTTGATCTTACTGAGATATAAAGCTCCATCATGGACCTGAGAAGCATTTTTCCATAGGAGTTTAGCTGAAATGGGGTGTTTTCAGTGAATTGTACTTTACAATATAAAAAAGACGTGGCAGATATTTGAAATTCCTTTGAATGTCATTTGCGCTGGTTTTGGCTGAGATGATAGAGTTAAATTTCTTCATAGTAGCTAATATAAGGCTATGCTTTGAATTTGTGCTGGAAACGGTGTTGGTAGTTCAGAGATACTTTTGTGTTTCTGAGCAGGCTTACACAGAGTCAAGGCCTTTTCTGTTTCTCCCACTGGCCCAGCGGTGAGGCTGGGGGTGCATGAGGAGCTGGGACAGCTGGTGCCCACTGACAAAAGGGATATCCTACACCATGCTATTCTCTGCCTAACAATATAAAGCTTGGGAAAAAGAAGGAAGGGGGGACCTTGGAGTTATGACGTTTGTGTTCCCAAGTAACTGCTACGCATGATGAAGCCCCACTTTCCTGGAAATGGCTGAACCTCTTCCTGATGATGGGATGTGGTGGAAGAATTCCTTGTTTTGCACTGTTTCATGCACAGGTTTTGCTTTGTCTATTAAACTTTTATCTCACCATGACTTTCTCACTTTTACTCCTCTGATTCTCTACCCCATCCCAGTGGTGGGGGGGAGGGGGGAGCAAGACAGCAGGTGGGTCATGCTTAGTTGCTGCCCGCGGTTAAACCACAACATTCTTTATCAGAATATAATGTGGGGCTCAAAGCATTCAAGATAATGACAGATTTGATTGGAATGTGCTAGATCAAATTTATAGTTGGTGTTGCTGTTTAGATATGAATTGCCAAGCTCCTGTGCTTGCCATGGGGCTTGCTGGCCTATGTTTTAGAGTCTACTGCTCATTAGTGGCTTGTGTTTTTGCTTTCACTGCTTCTTGTCTTACTCTGCTGTGCCTGGGAACATTTTGATAATAGCAATTGTGACATGTCCAGGCTGGCAGATGGCCTGGGCATCACTGCTGTGCCTGTGCTGCTGTGCTGGAGAGGCTGGAAATGCAGTGTGAAGTCAAGCTGAAGGTACTGTGACCTGCAGATGAGTCCACAGGGGGGCAGGGCACCCCGAAGTGTCTGTGGCCATGGATAAGCCCACACGAGAGCAGGTGCATCCCAAAGCATCTGTGGCCATGGCTATGTCTGTGCTGAGGCAAGTAGACCTTGAAGCATCAGTACCTGTGCCTGAGGTTGTGAAGGAGCACCTGGAAGTGTGGG
>VZSE01005858.1:1793090-1875653 GCA_013398275.1 Promerops cafer | reverse complement strand
TGCCATGGGGCTTGCTGGCCTATGTTTTAGAGTCTACTGCTCATTAGTGGCTTGTGTTTTTGCTTTCACTGCTTCTTGTCTTACTCTGCTGTGCCTGGGAACATTTTGATAATAGCAATTGTGACATGTCCGGGCTGGCAGATGGCCAGGACATCACTGCTGTGCCTGTGCTGCTGTGCTGGAGAGGCTGGAAATGCAGTGTGAAGTCAAGCTGAAGGTACTGTGACCTGCAGATGAGTCCACAGGGGGGCAGGGCACCCCGAAGTGTCTGTGGCCATGGATAAGCCCACACCAGAGCAGGTGCATCCCAAAGCATCTGTGGCCATGGCTATGTCTGTGCTGAGGCAAGTAGACCTTGAAGCATCAGTGCCTGTGCCTGAGGTTGTGAAGGAGCACCTGGAAGTGTGGGGCCATGTACCACGTGTGCTACACATGGTAGTGATCCTTACATTGTAGTGACCTCTGCAAGCAATCTGCAAGCACAAAATGTTTTGTCAAATGAAAATTATCTATAACATTTCAGTGATTCTGCAGATAATTATCCATATCAAAAGAAAAGCTGAAGGAAACAGTTTGAAATATTACAGCTGGATTCAATTCAACACAAAGAGAAGGGCAGGAAACACGGGCCCCATTTCTCATTTGAGAACAACCACAATGCACCTCTTGTGATACACAAAGGCCTGCACAATAGCCCCCATCACAAGGAAGAGGCTGTTCCTTTCTCTTGTTAGTTTATCACTTGTGTTCCTGCCTCACCATAAAAGTAAAGATTTTAGGGCTGTCTGTGAACTGAACTTTGATATAGCTACTGAGTGAATTAAATTGACTTTTGTCACAACAACAAAGAATCAGCATAGAAATATACCATCAGATCTTTCTAGGAGATTATTCTTCTCATTAAGGCTCCAATCATGTTTTCCCACCATCCACCCATTTCCTTCATATTTCCTTCTGACAACCCACTGCAAAGCTCTCCAACCTTATAGCTTTTACCAGGTAGACTAACCAAGGTGAAGTGTGTCTGTTTCTTTCCCCACGCAGATATTCTTTGTGCTCCTGGGGCACAGCAAAAAGATAAAAAAAAAAAAAAAAAAAAAAAAAAAGGCAGAACATGTATTATTTCTTGTTCTTTCACCCGATCCTAGAGTAGTCTGCAGCAGACCATGGAACAAGTGCTACCTTGCCTGATCCACAGCACGAAAATTGAATTTGGATCAGTTGATAGTGTTCAGTTGGCAGTCTTGGGATATTTAGAAACAAAGTACTGGCAAATCTCTACTACTCTGTTCAAACCAAGTTGTTTCAAGGGTCAACACCAAAGCCAATTTGGATTGATACATGGACTTGAGATCATAAAAATATATACTCACTTGTTAACATTTGTGTCTTGTTTGTCTCACAATTTGTGTGCACAAAGGCATTCTTTTGATTATTCTCACTGGGTAGAGTTTGAAATTTGCTCTGTTTGGACAATTGAGACAGCAAGCAAATAAGTGATATTAAAACAAATGTCTGGAGATCATAATACAACTTTTTAATCATGCTGCTCAATTTCTTGTTTGGTTTTCTAGATGGTACATTATTTATTCTCATCTGTTTCTACTGTAGAAAAATCTGAGTCTTCACTACTGCCCAGAGTTTGCACTATGGATCTGTCGTAACTTATTTTTTTTATCCTTAACAAGGCAGTATACTGAGTTATGTGGGTACTGACTATTTCGGTACTAATTTTTTGTTCTAAGAACAGCAGAATGTAGGGATATTTCTCTAGGAATAAAAGATACTTATATCCTTCTACTAATTAACTGTATAGTTTCTAAATTCCCAAAGAAAACATTAAGCACATTATTCAAACGTTTAAAATCTCTAAAAAGGTAAATTGCTGCAGAGTTCTTCCTCAATTACTTTAAGTAACAATCAAACAAAAAGATTGTCTCACATTCTGACTACTTAGAAATACAGAGCAACTCTCCTAAGAAGTTATTAGACTCTTGAATCGTCACTATTTGAAAGGCAGAACCATATAAAAAGACATCACTGGAGATGGGTCACTGGGCTGTATTTCACCTGTAGAGCTACAGTGGGGTTCTAATCACTGATCTGAAGTTCTTGCTGCCACAATTTTCATTGTTCTCCATAAATTTCAAAGACATGCCACTTAAAATAATTTAGAGAAATGTGATTTTTCAGAGTCCATCAGTTTCCACTTCAAAGGTTTAAGACATTCTTCTCAACACTGCTAATTTTTCTTTGCAATTTTTTTTTCCATTTAAGTGCACAAATTAGACTTCTTATGTCCATATTTTGCCTGGTGTTCCAAAGAGGTAGTTCATACCATAGACATTCCTATCTAATTGGCATTTTTAATGAAAAATGAAAGAGGGACAGAAGCCTCCAAGAATATTAAGACCCTGAAAGTTTGTCATAATAAATGGCTGAGTAAAAGGAGAGTATTTCAAGTTCCTATGTCTTCTGAAGAGCTCCTTCTGTTTTGCCCCGTGGAACAACACATCATTGCAACATATCATCGTTTTTCTTACTTCAGGTCCAGGTTCTTTAAAGCTATTACTGCCTGTTTATTCAATATTTCAGGCTATTCTCTTCACAAAAGAAGGAGGCAAATCCTGGCTTCTGTGCATCAGGCTGTATGTACACATCCAAACACATGAAGGCTTACATGGTGCTGTACATACATATATGTGTATATATATATGCGCATACAGAGGTTAAAAAAAGCTTCTTTCCCATTTCATGGTCTTTTTTAAAATGATTTTTATTGCTGCTCAGCTAGTCTATGTTATCTTTAGTTTTTCTCAGCCAATGGCATTCAGATCTCTGCTTCAGAAAGTGTGTTTGGTGAAGTAATTTTCTCCTTGTAGAGCTTCTGTCATTTCCCAGCTCTGTCTTCTGCCCATTGCAAAATACTAATTGCTATTTTCATCAGAAATCTTTAGGGTCCTCAAGAAATTTAGGAAGTCCACTTCCATACTCAGAATTTAAATTGTCTTATTAACAAAATTAAAGTTTCCTTTCTGTAGAATTTTTTAGAGATGTTTCTCTAACAGTGTATTATGAAAATGCAGCATGTACTCACAGTCATCATGAATCTGAGAATAGTTCTGTTTAATTTCCAAAAATACAATTCAGAACTCCCCAGTGAATGACTAACCATTTTTTAAACTTGGGGAATTAAATTAAACTTGGTTTCTGTATTTCATTCTTAAACAGCAATGTAGTCATAACATTGCCTAATACCAAAATAATTTTTGTTAATTTATCATCAGTATATGACCTTGAATTCCTTGAATGGAATTATTTGGAAGGAAACACACAGTATTATTTTTAAGAATCCTGTAAATATTGATATCTGTTCTATTTGCAAACAATTTTTTTCTTTCTGGAACATGTCCCATTAGGGTTGTTCGTGCAAATTTCTCTTGGAGCTTTTTTTTTTTTCTGGCTGCTGAAAGCACAATATAGCACAAAATATAAATTATTATCAGTATCTTTACATGCTTCTCTTTTATGGTGCTTGGAGAGGTGGCGGGGGGTTGACTTTTTTCCCGGTCACTTTTCCCACTAACTTGAAAAATATCTCATTGGTGAATTGAATAGTGAGAGATAGATTTGGCTTAAGAGGAAAAAACAGCATAATGAATTATGTGAGTGTACTCTGATAAAACATATCTTAGAACAGCAGTAAATTTCATGACCTGCCTTTAAGTTCTTCAAAATACAGTGCTTCTGGGCATCATTAGCAAATCATACATATGATGGTTTTCAAGGAAGATGAGAACTACTGTAACAAGATGATTCATAGAATTTTTGAGCTATTTAGGGTGGAAAAGACCTTAAGTCCAATGGTTAACCCAGCACTGCCAAGTTCACCACTAAACCAGCTCGCCCAGATCCAAATCTACATGTCTTCTAAAACCCTCCAGGAATGGTAACTCAGCCACTTCCCAGGGCAGCCTGTATCAATTCAGTCACCCTTTCAGTAAAGGAATGTTCCCTAGTATCCAATCTAAACCTCTCCTGGCACAATTTGAGGCCATTTTCTCTTGTTCTGCCACTAGTTACTTGGGAGAAGTAACCCCCACCTGGCTGCAACCTCCTTTCAGGCAGCTGAAGAGAGTGATAAGGTCCCCCTCAATCTCTTTTTCTCCAGACTGAACAACCCCTGCTCTCTCAGCTTCTCCTCATCAGGCTTGTGCTCCAGACCCTTCACCAGCTCCATTGCCCTTCTCTGGACACGCTCCAGCACCTCAGTGTCCATCTTGGAGTAAGACTGGAAAGACAGAGGAAACACTGCTTGTGCTCCTGATCACTTAACCAGTCATTCAAAGTCCGTGAAGTCTCTCTTGATTGCCCTTGGAATTCTTGTTGCAACTTCACTGCTGATTACCTGAAAAATCAATAAAGAATGATAATCTGAGGGCCATACCAGGGTGAGGAGTTTTTTTTCCCACATCTTTAATCCAGAAGGTGTTATAAAGTGGCGAGCAGATGCCAACACTGTCAGGCCTTGAACAGGCACAGACACGGAGATGCAAGGATGTTCAATCCAACAATTTAGGTTTTTCCTTGATGTCAGTGAAGGGATTCCCCTTCAGTCTCTGGACTGACTGTTAATGACAGGCAATGAAGACGCCAGACACAAACCTGTGGGAAACAAGCATATTCCTTTCTGTGGGTGATGGAACCAATTTGCCTTTCTTTCACCCACTAAGAAAAAAAAAAAAAAAGCGGTAGAAAACTTCAAACAACAGAATCCTTGAAATGCATAAGAAAATTTATGAGGTCTACCATGAAGTTAAACAGTTCCTGCCATGGTACTTGCAGCAAACTACTCCAAAGTAAGCACAAAGAAAGAGGAAGCACATGAGTTTTAAACCACATTATTTTTTTCAGTGATGGGTCCAAAATATTGACACAAACTGCTTCCTGAGGTTATCTCCTCACCAGATCAATAAATTCATCTTTCCCTACCCATGTCCCCAGAACTGCACAGAATCTCACCCAGCCATGCCTAGTCTCATAAGCAGGAATTCTCATTTCAAAGGCTGATTTGAAGCCTATTTTTCTATGTAAAAGTTTTTGCAACCTCTCTTACAAAGTAGGGAATGTAGCTCATGAATGTAGATCTCCATAATAAGATTGTGGCTGAAAAAGTGAACAGTAGAGCCCATTTATTCTACATGCCTACTCCAGAAAGAGATGATCATCGTCCATCAGTAGCATGCACTGGAATGAAGAATCCCAGAGAGGACAAACACAGCTGCTGCCAGAGGCACAAAGGAGACAACATTGTGATCAGAGTGGGGAGACTATCACACACTATTTGAGATAATCGTTAAAAACAGCCAACAAAGCTCCATGGCATTAGCAAACCCTTTGGTTCAGACTCATTTAACAGACCACATGGGAAGTTTCAATAAATTATGGCATTTCAGAATGGCTGCGCTGGAAGTCAACTTGAGGGCAAGAGGAAGCATGAATCAATTCCTCTTAAAAGGCAGTTGTTACAAAAATTATAGTTTAGTCTACTTAAATTATATTGGTGTCAGGGACAAAATATGGGATGTAAAGATGATCTTAAAGGTCTTTTCCAGCCTTAGCAATTCCGAGATTCTGTCAATATGCATTAATGGCCCCATAGGCCAGTATTGCAGCACAATCAGGAATGCAACTCTTCCAGCCATAACACAGCCTCAGTCATTTGAATGGGTCTCCACATGGTAAGAGGGAAAAACAATGAACTTAATCACATCCCACTGATGCAGGTCTTTCTGTAAGAGGGGCTTCTACCAGAACTGCATTTTGAAATTAAACCACAGAGGAAAGAAAATTTGGGCCATGTCAGCATAACCTTGACCTTTTCTGACTGAAAGGTACTTCCATTCCATTTGACTTTTCTAAATTTTGCATTATGCTAATATGTGCAGTATGTATGGTAAATATATATATATTTCAGTATTCTTTTTGATTACAGAAAATATGTAAAGGATACATTCTGTAATTGCCAGGAAATCTCTCTACTTTCTAGAAATATGTGCAAATTTCACTATATCCAGCATTTGAAGTAATTCTTTGTACTCACTGCTTACTGATCACATTCAAGAGGTTTTTTTTCTTGAATATACTGTTAACTGAGATTACAAAGATTAAGCCAGACTGGTAACTTGTTTTGTTTCTATTCTTCACAAAAACTCCATCAGCTAGATACCCCTATTTTTTAAATTTCTAAACTCTTCTATCTCCTTTCATATTGCTTTATCTCTTGAGAACAAGAGATGAAAGATGGATAGACACCACCCACTTCTCATGAGCAGCGATGCTTTGGCCACTAAGGCTGTTAGCCTTGTCAAAACATAATTTTGATGGCTCCTGAAGGAAATTAACATAAAAAGTAATTGCCATGCAAAATGAAATGACTAAATTTATTTATATAAGATACTGCTTGATTCAATATATTGTACCATGACTTTTGTGAGACATATTAACAGCCAAAAAGAAACACGCAGTGCTGCAGCACTCTGCACCCCCTTAATGTGGCTTGGTGGCAGCAGAGTTGTCACTCTGCTGTGACTCCCAGCAGCACTGCAGATGCAGTCGAAATGAGCCATTAGCTCATCTTCAATGGACAAATACCTCTGTTTTCATCAATATGTAATCTTACCAGAGGATGAAATTGAAGTCCACAGGCCACAATGCAATCATATTTTCCATCTTGATTTGTCTTGGTTTGTTTTTGTTTTCCTTTAAGTCTGTGGTGTTCTTGCAGTTCTTCTTGTACCTTCTACTTTGTGGTACATTCACAAAATGACTGAATGAAATGTATTGCTGAATACTTGTCTATTCTGTGCATTTTGTTCTGAATATTCTTACTGATGTTCCTTTTCCCCCTGCTTTTCCTAAATAGATATTCTAACAAATGTAAAACTAAAGTCTAATTTTAGGTACCATAAATGTCATCACTAAATTTCACAGACATAAATGTCTGCACAAAAATTTCACTGCAAACATAACCACATTACAGTGTGAAAGTATATGGTTACCTATGTGCTTTAGTATGCTTACAAGTAGATTTTGGCTGTTCAGTTTGGCACACGTGAAAGTGATCTCATAGTGACACATCAGGAAATTTTCTCCATGGAAGCTGCTGGTGTGACTGAAATCTCGCATGACTTTCTAGTGAAGATCCATTCTGCATCACAAACAATGAATGTTTTCAAATGATCCTAAAGTTCTGAAAATACTCCAAAGTGTTTTGACCATGTCAGCCATGACTATTTACTTTAGTATCTTAACTCATCGAGAGAAATTGAGGTATGAAAACCAAGGGGGCTATGCTTCTGTATATGCTGAAGGCGGTCAAGACTCTGGATGTGCTGAAATCATTAAGAGCATTTTCTTTGAATCAGCCATTCCATCCTGCCTCATGCTCTAGCCAAAGTCAACATCTCCACAGGAACACTTTTTGTGTTGCAGAGATTGTAGCCACTGCTTCTGCATTGCTCAGTACATGAGAGGCATGAGCCTACTGGAGAGAGTCCAGTAAAGGGCCACAAATATCATCAAGTAACTGGAGCATCTTTTCTGTGAGGAGAGGCTGAGAGAGCTGGGACTGTTTGGAAAGCAGAAGTGAATTCATTAGGGCCTATAAATACCTGAATAGAAGGGGAAAAGAGGACAGACCTGGGCTCTTCGCAGTGGTGCCCAGTGACAGGATCAGAGGCAATGAGCACACACTGAAAGGTGGAACATTCCCTCTGAACATCTGGAAACACTTTTTTACAGTAAGGGTGACTAAGCACTGGTACAGGTTGCCCAGAAAGGTTGTGGAGTTTCCATCCTTGGAGATATTCAAAAGCCATTTGGACATTGTTCTGGGCAGCCTGCTTGAGAACAAGGGTTGTACCAGTTGACCTCCAGAGGTCCCTTTAAACCTCAACGATATTGTGATTCTGCGTGATTCTGCTTACAGACACAAACTCCAGTTTGAATGAACTGAAAGCCTTGTCATTACTATACTGGAATTCAAAACATGGGACTGAAACATTGAACTTCAGGTCTTATATGGTGTGTTTCCTTCACACAGGGAGCAGTCTGTGTAAAGGAAATCTTTAGTTAATCCACCATCTCTCCTCAGGTCCCGTAAACACTGACAAGAGGAAAGATCCTTCAGAGAGCATTAAAGGGCAGAAACCTATTTTAGTCATCTGTCTTCTTCTCTCTCTCTCCCTTGACTACTTAGCTTAGGAAGAAAAGGCAGCTCTATCCTGCGCTGGGGACAATGCCCCTAAAATTTACAAACAGCTGTCCCATTGCAGTGCTACACAGCACGCCTCATATTGCAGCAAGAGACTTCGGCTTTTCAACAACTCATTAAAATACAGCTTTTGGGGTCAGAGCATGAAATTTTGTTTATCCTCCAGGAGCACAGAAGCATGCACATCGAGGGTATGACTCACACAGAAGCAGCTCAGAAGAGATGCACCATTAAAGGGCACGCAGCGCACCGCAGGTTTGAAGCTGGCAGGATGGTGCCCTTCCTAGCACAGTCACACAGGACCTGCCCAGGACAGTGGTCACAGTGGCAGGGAGAGGCCTTGTTAACAGTCCCAGACGAGGCAAGGTGATTCATCTGGTGACGAGGGTCCATACAGGAGCTCCCTCCCAGAGCTGTAGGAGATGGAGATAGACACAGGGTTGGTGGCAAACCTACAGTGTAGGTCCAACCTCCATGCAGGGGACAAGGACTAGACACACACTAACCTAAAATACAAAGATCTGGTGTCCAGATCTGTGCTGAAACAGGGCTCCTGGCCATAAGGGCAGGGCTGACAAGAAGCTGGGCAGAGCCAGCTGAGCCTGGCAGCTCCCTCAGAGTCTGGACATCATTTGACCCTACAGACCAATTAATGATGGAACTTCCTTGGCCATATGTTGGCCTGTGAGGATTGGCTTTATATGTACACAGCTACAATTTCACAATTTCACTTGCTTCTACTAATGACACTCTTCCAGATGTGGAATGACCTCCAAAGGCAATCTTTTCCAGCCATTCTGACACAGAAAATTCTGCAAAGAATCACTGCGCGTTACTTGCAAAACTGCGAACGTGTTGGTTTCCTGAGTGAGGATTTGCACCAACCTGTCCTTCTATTGGATAAAAATTGACTCAGCTTAAAATCTTTGATTTCCCAATTTACTAGAAAATTTGTCACAGTCAGTAACAAAGACATCACTTTTAATCTGTCCTTTATATTTTTCATTCTTGTACATTTTTACCACTATATATCACTTTAAAATTTAGGTACTTTTTATCAAGGAAGATAACTGTGAAATAATTGGGGAATCACAAATAGTCTTGTTTCTCCTTTATTTAAAGGTAACCCCTGTTTACTTCTCACTTTAAGTTAGAAATACAGTATTCCTCCAATGTGGTCTTAAAAAATGCTTCATGTATAATGGTACAAACAAACCTATGCCACTCAAAACACCTTCTAAAAGCTTAGATAAACAAATAGTGTTCCAAAACAGTTATTCTAGAAACTTGTAGAAATTAAAGTTCTTGTTTTATATATGATTTTGTAAAAGACAGATAATTTTCTCTTATATCATTAAGGGCTTTCTTACAAGGTTAGAAAGGCTGTGCATTGGTTAAAAAATGTGGGTTAAAAACAGTACCTGAAAGAAATGGGACCTCTGCAGTGTTGTCACAGCACCGTGTCTCATGGCAGTGAGCACACTGGAGGTGACCAGCTGCTCCTCTGGAGCTGAATATTGCCTGGAGAGGGGCAGAGCAGTCAGCAGGGCAGGAGGGAACAGCAGGGGCCTGGACTCAAGGTGGAATTATGTGTCACATGGCCTAAAGGGCAAAACTGATAGATGTGCAAAGAGTCCCTAGTAGCTTCAGACTGATTAATCACACAAGCTCAGATCATATCCTGACATTCTACAACTGTGCCAGGAGGTACAGAAGATTTCAGTCCAGCCTACATTCAAGCATTTCTGAAGAGTGCATTCATCCCATACTGTTCATTTTGATTTCTTTAGATTTTGGTTTGCTGCTTTGTTAAACCCCATACTTTGCAGGATCCAAAATAGGAACCTCACATGAGCAGAGTGCATAGTAAACATCCTGACCAGCAACAAAATACAAAATACAATCAGGCTTCCATAAATAAGACAGAAATTTATAGAGTACAATTATTGTCTATTTACATCTCTGCAGAACACACTCAGCTGCTGTATTTTATATATATCACAAAGTATATTATTCCACACATTCAAAGCAATTAATAATGCTCTCCTTTGCCTTGCCCTGCTATACAGAACACATTTTCTCCTATTCTGCATTGGGTACATGGAGTAAATCATAAAGGTCTCGCCAGTCTGTCAGAACACAAGTTTATGTTCGTGTTCTGTAACATGACAGGTTGCCTAAGCACATTTAGAGGTGCTAGATAATTTTCATTTTCCAAGCCTCCAGTCTCCCTTTGATCTCCATATATCACTTTCTAATTCCTTTCAGTTCTATTCCCACATGCAGGGATGCAGCTACGCAACAACAGAGGTTATTTGTAATTAACCCTGAATTGAAGACATGATCTCCTTGCCAAGCACCAGCCCTAGAACAGAGCCTTCTCCACCTTTCCTGTTGTGTCGTTAATTGCCACTGGGGCCAGGCATTCCCTGTGAAGTGTCTGCAAGCAGCTCAGAGCCAGAGTGACAATGAGGACCTGCATAAGCAGGGGCTGATGACACCAAAATTACAGCTTATTTAACAGCATGATTCATCCAGATACTCAACCACAGATTTAAAAATAAATATACGCTCTCTCCATTTGAAGTTAGTGGTACAGAAATACATCTTATTGAACAAAGCATGTGTCTGACAAATTCTGTAATGAATCAGGGCTTTCTACCACCAAGTCTTAACTAAATTCAGTCACAGTATTATTAGAAGCGTGCCCAAGAGTCACCAACAAGGGCTTTAATTTGCTAAGCTCTGTACAGGGTCAGGGGGATAAAAAGGACAATAGCCTGACAGCACAAGAGAAGAGACAACCAGCAGGGAGGAGATGGGAGTGATGGGACAGAGGGTGGGCAGCAGAGCTAAGAGGGGCTCAGCCTGACAGCAGCCTCGCTGTCTGGAGACTGTCACAAGAACCCTGTCCACAGAGAGCTTCCCATGGTGGGTGATGGAGGGTAATGAGGCAGCTTCACTGAGGTGTGCAGAGAGCTCCTGGCAGGCAGAGTGAGGGAAGACACCAAACTGCTTCTTTGAAATGGTAACAAGTGCAGGCTGAAGCTGGCTGGCACCAGTGACCTATCAGGGCTAAGAGGTGACACTTTTTGTGAATTATAGGTGATCTGTAGGGAAGGTGCAGCTTTGAAGCACCTTGAAGGTGAAGTCAAGTGCTTCACCTTTAATGTGATATAAAAAGAAAAGCCAGCAGAGGGGTTATGAGAGGGAGCAAAGTGACAACCCAGTGGAATTATTTTGCAGCAGCAGGATGAAGGTCAGGAAAGGCTACATCCCTGCCCAGATCATTCCCTCCCATGACCACAATCTCCCAGGTGATCCTCCTCACTACGTGAGTACATAAGGCACTTCCACTAGCACTTGGCAAGTTTGATTCTTTTATTCTTAAATTCAGGGCATGTATGTGATGGAGACTGTACCCAAGATAAGGAGTATGATAAAAAATGCCTGAAAAATAAAAATAAAAAATTAAAATATAATAAAAATTCAAATTTATTTTAAATTATATATTAATAAATTAATCACCAGATAATCAAAAGAAAGTAATCAATCATTGCCTTATTTTTTAGATTTTGATTCATGTTAATTTCCCAAGAATTCACAAGATAAAGGGGCATATTACTCCACTAATATGTGTGTTTCATAAAAGAATCAAAATTACAAGTAGTAAAAACTACTTTACTTTTAACGTAGCAATCAGGTATAAATAAATGGAAAAAATAAATTGTATTAACAAATACAAGTATTTAGTTTAATTGTGAGGGAGTTTTTTCATCTCATAAAAGCATTTGCCTTCATGTTCTTTCACCTTTTCATCTCTCAGAATTACACAGGTGATGTCATATTCTCTAGACATTGACCTTCTGAACAGATCACTGGAGATCTAATCTGTCACATCCCTTGACATGTCTGAATCCCCACATGGGGCACATACTCATCATTACCCTGTTGTAACATTCCATATCCACACACTGTTTTGCTGTAATTTGCTCCTTTCATTCTGTTCTCCAGCTCTTGTTAGCAACCTCATGCACTGACTGTTTTAAAGGAAATCCCAGACTTTGCTTCTTAGCCTCCAGCAATGACCAAACATGACCAGTTAGCAAAGAGTTCTGGTGAGCAGCATTCTCCTACATCTTTCATTAATAACTAAGTATGTATTACAGATCTTCTCAGCATTATTTCCTACTGCACACAACATTACTTCCTTCCATTTCCTTCCACTCAGTTTTGCTCGGAATGCACCCACTTAAAAATATCCAACAACCAATGAAACAAACAACAACCAAAAAAGGCTTGGTGCAGCTGCATGGAAAAACACCCCAGCATCCTTGCACATTTGCACTTGAACAGTAGGATTTGACTGGGGTTCACCTCCCTTAATTTTAGCCATCTCAAAGGCATTGCATCTTAGCCATTGATTTTGACTGTTCCTTTAGTCTGTGAAGAGAAGTGGCTATCTCTGGCTACTGATTCATCCTTCCCTCTTTTTGCATCTGCTTAGATGAGGCTTCTGACCTTTGAGTAGCTAAAGCTGCACACAGCACAGAGCCCTGTAAGGAGGCTTCTTCCTCCTGTGAACAGGGTTCCTTCTTGTAGTGCAGAGTTGCTACTCTACTGCCAGTGTCCTGCATTCAACAGGGATGAATGCATTTGCCTTGGTTAAAACAGAAATGGTGAAAAAAGGCTCACTGACTCACTCCCCACCAGATGGAAAAAGAAGGCATTCTTCTTTTTCAGCTGCCTCCTGTGTAATGAAAAGGTGATGATTTAGCCTTCTACTGATGTCCTTAAGTGTACCTTGTTCCAGACCTTCCTGAAAGCACACTTACTCTGCTCTGTTGTCCAGCCACCTCTGGGACACCATATTTCTGGAAACAGTCCCCATCACTCAGCAGTTAATCATCTCACTGAAGCAATTCCAGCTGTAGGAAATCTTCCCCTGATAAGCCAACAAGCCTTTAAATAATTGCATGCATGTGTGCAAAACATCTGCATTATTTACATGCATAAGTTCAATGATGTTTTTTAAGTAGTAAAATAACTGTTGAAACAAAACATTTCCTTTTCCAAACCTATAGTTTTGCTTTCTTGTGAAGTTCATGCCTCTTTAACCTAGTTTCACCCGTGCGTGCTCCTAACTCATCAAAACCAAGAGAGGAGAAACACATGCACAGCTCTTAAAAAGTAAAGTGTCCTGGTAAGAACTAAGAGTTAGAAGAAAACATTTTCATATTAATCCAGTTCTGAAAACATTATTAAAAAATGAAAAAAAAACAAAACCAAACAAAAAAACCCCACAAAAACAAGTATTTTGAGAAGTTCTGAACAGATCACGGGGCAGACTTACCTCCACCTTGACTGCTAAAATAGTTGTGGATGTAGGTGAAATGCATCACAGCACAGAATCTCCTCTGCAATTTCCAAGTGCATGTTTAAGGATCCTTTCAGTCTTCCTGTTTCTTATTGTCTCTCTCCCTTTTCTGTTGACTTTGATGTCTCCTGTGTTTTTAGTTTTCATTTTTATCCCAGTGATAGCCCTTTGAGATAAATTTCTGGTTACATTCTAGAAAAATTCCCATTCCTACAAGAGAGGCTTCACATCCAGAATTAATTCTTGATTCTATGATTTAGAAGTCCCAGTGAAACTCAGGAAAATGAAGACAAAATAACAAGGCTTCCAAAAAAAGCAGAATTGATCTTTTGGTAATGCAGTGCTGAAAGTGAAGGAAAGACAGATATTTAGATCAAGAATTAATGAGAATTAAGGGTCCAAATTAAATTTTATTTGGCAATGTATACTTCTACCCCAAGACACAAGATTTTTTTGCCTTATCATTATTTTTTCTATGTCTGAGCTCTAAGAAAAATTTAAAACATTTTTCTTGGAACTGTGACTTGAACCATGTGCTCATTTATTGAATTATCTAGCCCAGAATGAAAACACGAGGTGTTCTAAACCTAAAAAGTGGAGTCCTTTCCATTTCTTGAAGATATTTTTTCAATCTTTGGATCTAGTTTGATTAAGCAACACACAGCACAGCTACCATGCAATGTTCCACCACATTTGTGCTGTCCTTATCTAAAAAGAGAAAATGTCATACTAGCTGTTCTCCAGTCGGGTTTATGAGATTTCAGTGTGGTTGTTTACACTGGAAGATTAAAGCAAACATCAAAGAGCAACGTTAGCCCCAAAAAAGATGACTGAGAAATAACTAATCATTAATAAGTCTATAATCAGGTGTGGAAAGTTTAACTCAGGTCATTGAAAGCATTCTTTTTTGTTTCCAGGTGAGAGGAATTCAAGACTGGTCAGGTAGGAATGGTGACTGAGACCAAACAGCTCTATTCTTGCCACATCAAATAATGTGATTTGATGTCCAGTCAGCTGCGTGCCTGAGAAAAGATCAAAAAGGATGTATCATAAAAGAAAGATAATCTTTTCCACAAAAATGCTCTAGCCCCGCCTGCAGAGGGGTTTCTCTAGGCGCAGAAATGAAATCAGCCATTAACACGGAAGGAAACAGAACAAAGAGCAGCCGCAGCCAAGCCCCGGTGGGGTGGCGCAGCAGCCCGGAGGAGGAGCGAGGCAGTGGGAGCGCCGCGCCTGGGATGCAGAGCCACGCTCCAGCCTGGGTCCTCCTCTGCACCAGCCCCGGGGCACAAACAGCACGAGATGCAAAGGTTAGAAAAGGTTAGAAACGTCCTTCAGCCCTCACTGATCAAAATACAGGTCACTTACATCTCTTGAAAAATATATTTTGCCAAAAAAAAAAAAAAAAAAAAATTGATTCCACTAATGGAATGTTTAAAATAATATTTTAATAAATTATCAGAAGTAATAGTTATACATTCATCTACATTGATAAATAACTACACATTCATTTACATGAACAAATTTCATTCCTATCATTCTAGCTCTATAGTTAACATTTTAAAAATACTCTGATTTTGTCTCACTGACAGTCCAAGAAGAGAAAGTGTTTGAGTTTCTAGGGAAAAAACTTTCCCTTTACTGGAGAAATTTTTTTTTAAGGTTAGGGAGACTGGAATATTTACTGGAATAGAAATTAAACATTTCATTGCACTTGTATCTAAATCTGTCTGGTCTTTTAAAAGTATCTATTTTAAACCAAAGTATTTTAAAATCTAAAGTTTTGGGGTTTTTTCCCTGTCTTCTTTCTTATGTGGACACTAGTATCTGAATTCATTATTAATTTGTGGATGACTGAGGCATTTGAGGAGGCCTTTTCTGTGAATAACAATTTTTAAAATCTTTAAGCTTTCATCCTCCTGTCTGTAGGAACATGGATGACCTAGAGGTGGCATATTATACAAATGTGTTGGTATATTTACATAAGTATATATTTCTGCATGTATATCTATTGGTGAAAAACAATTTTAGGTATGAAATAAGATATACCCACTTTTGCCAGACTGAAAACAGATATTAAAACCAGAAATTGAAACAACTTTGATTTTCTGTTCTTCCACTGACATCTGGGAACTATGTTGACTCCAAGTAGGAATTAAATTCCGGAGCAGTAGAACACATTCTTCAATGTATGTCCCACAGAACTCCACAAGTTTGTAAAAAAAATCAAACCAAAATAATTTTGTCCTTATACAAAACATTTAAACCCCTCACTGGAAACTGAAAAGATCATGCAGAGAGGTTGCCACAGAATCTCTTGACTATTAAAATTATCAAACTAAATCTTCCAAGGTTTATTGCTAAGACTGACTCCACTACTAAAAAACGTCTCTCCAATGCAAAGTTATTTTTCCTCTTATTGAAATTCTATCATTTGTTACTGAGAAAAAAAAAAAACACCACTGAAATGCAGTAAGGGACAAGTCAACTTGGGAAGGACAATGCAGCTGTCAAACAACTGATTTCACATTGCTTAGGAGAAAGAATAATGGCACTTCTAGTATTGGAAACATAAATGGAGTTTGTTGTTGTTTTCAGATTGTGGTCTAAAATTATTTTGGAAACCTCAGAATCCTTCCCCTCAGAAATGTTTTCCTTGTTGGAAGCAAACTAATCCATTAAACACAGCTTTGATATACCATTTTTCAACATCCTTGTGCATCAGCCATAAAACTGAAAGTCATTTACAAGGCAAAATAATTATGAAAAAATTCAATTGTCAGTCTGCACTGGAATGAAACTACAGTCTTACTCCTGAGCCAGGTACAAAGACACATTTAATATCAAGGAATTGATAAATAAATAACGATGACAGTATTGACCTTTTTCCAGGGCTGACTATTTACTTCATTGCTTTTGATAGTAAAAAAATAGGTGGAAGGAAGAAGAAGTTTACCTAAAGATAGGAGAAACATGATTATTACAGTTTATGAAAATGTAGGTTTCTTGATGTCAGAAGAGGGGCTTTTTGACTGCTCTTTGTGTACGAAAAGTACATAGAAAATCCCTTCACATCTTCAAAGAAGGACTTAGCTACAGTTACTCACAGGAAAGAGTAGAAACAAATAGCAAAGGGTTATCTATCAATTAGTGGAAGAAATATATCTAAAAGTAGACAGAGGTGAGAGAGTCAAGATAGATTTTCCTAGCAATTTCCATAAATTTTTGTCATGTGGATAAATTCTGCTGTGGTACTTGCCCTCAGGTATCATATCCTAGAGAACGTACTCTGTTCAGTTTATTGATAAAACCTTTTTCTTACTTTTCTTTCCTGCTTATAGAGATTAATTTCATACATGTCAACCACCTGTAATTCTAGCTTACATAATGTACTAGCTAGAGCACCTATTCTTTTCAATACTTAAATTATATGCACCTTTTACTAGGTCACTGTGTTTCAGTATGCAAAGCAAATGATATAATCCCCACCTTGGAAAGGATGGGCAACCAGAAGAACAGCCTGTTGAGAATAAATGCACTTGGATCCAGGGCTCCAAGTGTTTGCATCTGCTGGTCACCTCCCATGGGACAAGGGAAGAGTCAGCTCCCCAAGCCTCAGTTCTTCAAATGTTATTCAGACTGCATGTTGCAATACGGTTTTGTCAATTTTAACAAGCACATATGTAAAATACTGGAGATGCTAATACTGTCCATTTTGATTATCTTTGTTTCACTGTTCAATATATTTGTACTGGAATTTGACCAGTGCACCATCAGTAAGGGTGAAGTAGTTCACTTGCACTGGGGTAGCAGTGTGATATGAAGAAAATAAGGATGACAGACAAGGCTAATGCCACTAGTCCAATGTTTATTAGATGCGAAAGCACACAAAAATGATGAAGAATTGCAGTGCTCACAGTAGAGAAGTTACTTTTTTGATAACCAAGGAAGATCTCAAAGCAGATTTTTATATGGAATTCTTTCATTTCAGCTGTTTTGAGCATTCATTAAAGCTGAAGAGCAGTAACTTCCTCCAACTGAAGTCCCACTGGACACTACCATGCACCCTTGCAATAACTGCAGAGGTCTCAGTGGAGACCAAGCAGAAGGATTAATTGAGGTTTCTAGGATGAAATTTCTCACACCCTGATTAAATTCCCGTAAATCCCTAAAGCAGAACCATCGTAAGTCCCAAGTGAAGTCCAGGTGCACTCTTGGCAAGGCCTTTCTGTCTGGCAGCACNGGATTAATTGAGGTTTCTAGGATGAAATTTCTCACACCCTGATTAAATTCCCGTAAATCCCTAAAGCAGAACCATCGTAAGTCCCAAGTGAAGTCCAGGTGCACTCTTGGCAAGGCCTTACCCACTTTCTGTCTGGCAGCATATACAGTTTTATGCAGCTACTTACATGGAACAGGAGTCATCCCATCAGTCACTGGTAATCATTGCTTTATAATGTTGTGTGGAAACACTATCTAAAGATGCAGCTGAGGCCAGTGCAAACAGCATTAATTGAAGACAAGAGACTTTCCATGGGCCAAAGCACTTACAACCCAAATAAATAAGACACTAAAAGAGGTGAGAAAGTTAATAAGTTTCATCAATATTGTCAAGTTCATATTAACTGATGACGATAGGAAATCAGTAATCTGTGTCTGAATGCACACACAGCCCTCCAGTGGGTATGTGTTAATGTCCCCTGGCTGAGCTCATCCACATCTGAATTCCTGCTCTGTGATAGCACAAGCTCTTGTAACACACATTATTAATTGGGGAAGTTTCTTGGTTTAACCTGTCATGTATCAGCAACAGATGAGCAGGCAGAGAATGTACTGATACTGAGCACTAAGAAGAAAAATGGACACAATTGTTGTCTAAGTTCATGGGATGCACCTTGGTAATTGAACCTTGAGCATGGTACTTGTTAAGTAAAATGCATTAGTTTTAAACCACCATTACATTTGCCTTGACAGTTGCACATAAATAGACCTGACTTGCTAAGCTGCAGTAACTCTTTCTGTTCCAAATAGTTCTTCACAGCTTTTTACATAAATTAGTACAAAAGTACTAAATTAAATGCAATGAAAAGCACAGATTTTTTTTTTTATAGAAACCTCACTCTCTCTTTTCTTTCCTTACCTGTCTATATTTCCCATCCCTTCTCATCAAGGACACACTGGTCATCCACACCAGAGATGACACCTAGCACTGGTGTGACCAGGACATGCATCTGCTGCCCTCCTGTTCAGTGCCTGAGGTCACAGTGCAGAAAGTCTGAGTGCTGCTGTTCTGGTAGGAGTCTGAGGTGAAGTGGGGCAATAGGTAAGACCAGCAGGCAGGAGACACAAGGCAGATTTGGGACTGAAGCCACAGTCCTGAGCTAGGGCAGGACAGACACAGATGGACCAGCAAGCCATGAGAGTGGGTTTTGTCCCTGATGGGGCAGTGACACACCATGGCCAGGATGCTGATGCTGGGTTGAGGTTTGTGTTGCCTGAAGTAAGTTAACCTCTCACAGGGCTTCACTGGCCTACAAGATTGCCTCTCTGCTACTGCCTTGTGTAAAGTAACACTGGATATGGGAAACACAAGAGAAAACCCCAAAAGAAAGGGAAAGTCAAATCCTAAGATCTCTACCTTGGATAGGCAGAGAAAGGGGCTGACTGTGATGTGTTCTGCATTTCTTAACCTTAGCCAACACATAATCCAAATTCCTATCATCACAACATTTTAATTACACTTATAAGGTCTCTTTCTCTTAAAAAGATAGGAAAGGTAGTGTTGCTGGGGTTTCTTTCAGCTTTCCACAAGCTGTTTTTTAAACCTGGATCTAACCTCTAAACAAAGTCAGACCTGAGCTTCGACTACAAATGCACTCAAATTTCAAAAATTAGGAGCACAGAATTAGATTCTTTCTCCAAATCAGAATTGCAAAATGAATGACCTGATTTTCTGAAGTTCTTACACGTAACAACTCCCACAGATGTCAGCAAAAACTGTAATTCATAGTTTAACTTCAGTGCTTTGGAAATCAGTTCACTTGTTCAAGTTCCTAAATATAGAAGAGTAGCTACTTTTTTTTTTTTTAAACACTTAGGTTTAGGGTTCAAAGCCGGTTATTCCTTCAGATCCTGCAAGAGAACTCTGCAAAACTTGGTTCCAGATCCAAATTTGGTAAGCAGACACAAAGTCCAGGGGTGCACAGAGCCATGGTTTCAGTCCCCAGCCATTTGTAGGAGGAATCTCAGCCTTTTGTTCTAGTTATCCTGTAAAAGACCCTGACATCTCAACAGCAGCTCCTTCCACGGGTGCTTTTTATTCACTTTCAGACAGTCTACTAAAACCCTGAATTAACAATAAATGCATTACTGGGTACAAAAAAGGCAGGTATTGGGAGTGCCACCTCACATATTAAAAAAGCATGAGTACGCAGAATTTATTAATTACATGGGTTTAACTGTTTATAATGGTATAATGTACACAACTGTAAAAATAAATGGTAAGTGGCAGACATTTCTCTGAGTGCTTTCCTTAGATTTGCCTAAAAGAGATGATTGTTTGGTTTTGCGTATGTTTATGCCTATTTGTGTACTAATTTGCTGCCAGGAAGTAGAGAGATTAACAGAGGAACAACTTTTGCAAATGACATATCTGGAATCACTAAGCAGAAACCTACTAGAGACATAATCAGATGGGAACCTTGATATTTTCATGATGTATCCATTGTGCATGAGTTGATCCTTATGAATTTTTTTTTAGAGTTCAGTACTTAGTTCAGTACTATAGTTCCAGCTGTTGAGGAGTTATTATTTACTCTTTTTCTACAGCTGTCTGATGAAAGACTTTTTGTCGCTCTGCTTTCAGCCTAGCAAAACCATGCAGCATTGTCACTTCAAAATTAAATCTTTGTTTCTCCCCCTAAACTTCCCTCTATTTTAATCAAAGCAATTATGTTTGGAAGGCCAAAGACCTTATCACCTGAGAGAACAAAATTACTCCCAAACAGCTTCTTCAAAACTAATTTTTCCTGCACCTCAAAATATAAAACACATGCCAAAAAAAAAGAGTCAATATTGGGCTCTACATATAGGTTTCTATTTACCTAAATCTTTCTTTGCATCAGTCTGCAAACTTTCTTTCAGCCCAGATGGCCTTCATCTCTAGCTGGAAGACAGGGAGAATCCCTATTGTAGAGAGTAATAAGCATGACTGGCAATGGGTCAATAGTCTGTTTACTCCCCACTTCTTCCTAAGGTCATCTTCTGTAAGATTTAGTGTGCTCTTAAATGGTCAGCTGAATACCCATAAATCTGTTGGTTTACTTTCTAGCGTACTCTGCAGACAAATTACATCCTGTGCCAAGGCCGTTACGCATACAGACGTACGTCATACCTAGCTGGCAAAAAGATGGGAGAGAGAAACACTCCGGGTGACAGTGCAAGGTGACACTTGAGAACAGCTCCTACTTTGGGGGATTTTTGATAGGAGCAGCAACAGATGAGTCTCACTCTTACCACATCTGTTCCGAAGGGGTCCGTAAAACCACAGCGCAAATTCTGCAGTGTGACCGCAATTACGCACGCAGGAAGCTGGGTTTGAGGAATTTCATTAACCCACTGAGACCTGAGAAGCCCAGTGTGTGTTGTGGCCAGCCGAGGCAGTCAGAACAGCACAACAGCAAAGGGCCAGCACACTGTGTGAGGCAGAGAAGAGAGTGACCTGCAGCAGCAGGGAGCTGGCAGCCCCAGGTGCTCCAGGCAGGTCTCAGCTAGCAGCTGCTAGACATGCATTTCACTGTGCTCCTCTTTACTGCCTCCCCCACTTCCATTGTCTGGTTTTTTCACTCCTACCCCATGCAACACTTGACTAGAAACCTGATGGATTTAACAAGTCATAGAGAAAAGGTTTTTTCATCCAGAAAGACAACCAAGCCAAGTGTTCAGTTTTTCACACACAAACAGTCCCCATGGACACTCCTGGATTCCCCACGGTCACCTGCCTCCCAGGAGCTGCCAGGGGATGGAAGAAAATGAATTCCCTTCCTGCATTTGCCTTTCTATATGTCTGTGTTATTTCCATATTATTGAAACTACTTGGATGGGTTTCCAAGTGACTGCAACACAGACAGAAAGTTCAGGATGCTGACAGCCGGGATGTTGTCATGGCGACAGAGAGGGAGACAGGGTGGTTAGAAACTTGCAGGCAGGTAATTAAAGATGCCCAGAAGCCAGGGACAAGGGTTTGATATTGCCCTGTTACCCTGAGGCAAAATTCAAATGAAGATGAAACCTTCTGCCCCATGCTTGTAATTAATGCTTCCAGTTGTGCTCTCAGGCACAGGGATTCAGAGTCCTTGCATTCAACTGAGGAAAAGTACTGTTTGTAATAGAACACTGATTCATCATTTTCCTGTGCAGTTTGGTTTCTCTGTTTCTGTAGTGACAGCAAACAACTGACACAAAATTCCTTGCCAGCTGTGGATGACCCTGCAATTTGTGACATCAGGTTTGTTTGGTATCCATTATTCACAATGTAAATTGTCAGTGAGTGTTGTAGGCTGGACACCACCTACCCACCAAGCTGCACTGTCACCCTGCTCCTCAGCAGGATGGCAGGAGAGGGGGGAAGAAAATAAATTGGAAAAAGGTCATGGACCAAGAAAAAGACTGTTCAATAAGGCAAAAGCAAAGACCACACACTAAAGCAAAAGAAAACAAAATATTTCATCTCCTCTTCCCATCAGTAGATGATGTCCAGCTATCTCACAGGAACAGGGCTTATAGTGCTTGCTCCAGAAGACAAACTTCATAAACAGTGAATGCCCACCCTCTCTTCCTTTCTCTTAACTTCTATTGCTGAGCACACGTCATATCATATGGAACGTCCCTTAGGTCAGTTTGAGTCAGCTGTCCTGGTTGTGTCCCCTCACACGCTGGGTGTGTCTTTCCCACCCCCAGCCTACTGCTGAGGGAGGGAATGTTGTGGAGACAGCACTGGTGCTGTGGGAGCAGCACTCAGCCAGCATGCTGGAGCATCATCAGTGACTCTCTAGCTCCAGATAGAAAGCACTAAAGCATGGCACTGTGAGGGCTGCTGCGGGGAAAACTGATTCCATCCCAGCCAGACCCAATACAATGAGTCAAAATATTCTGAAAATAAGATCTGACCCATTATAGTGTGAAAGATGATATGATCTAAAAAACAAAAAAACCTTTTTTTTCTAGGAGAAACAAGAGAATCCAAGCCTTGTGCCTTTGGATTGCAAATATATATGGTTCAGCATGAAAAATAAAATTTCAACTTGCTTCCCTCTGTGTTAGTAAGCATACAGTTATGCACAGTTAATTTATTTGCATTCATTACGTCCACATGGATAAAGTACCCCTGATTGAGACACTCGTGCTGCTACAGGCAGGGTCCTTTATGCTACGTAATTTGGTGACTCTGCAGTTTATCCCTTGCTGCAAAATATGTTCCAGGTACTCAGCTTTCCTCATGAACAAAGGTGGCTCTAGCAAAGCCTTTGTGGTGCAAGGAAAAGCCTGAGAATGTGAGCGGAATGCCAACTGCAACAGTCATGTCTTCCTGCACTAGCAAGTGCTCTGAAACAATAGGACACAGACCTCAGCAACACAATTTAAAGAGCTGCTAATTCCAAAGCTCTGAAAGTAGGAAATGATCAGCAAAAAGGGTGGAAACATCACAAAATAATATAGCAATAGTAAAGGAAGATTGTTCGCCCAGTTTTGAATCTGAATCTCCGTTTAAACGCATTTGAAGCCCCTGGAGAAATGTTCACATTCCCAGCAGTGAGGTAGAATCTAGGGCTCATGGCACAAATTTTGGATGTGTTTGGCTTTGTTGTTGGATGCCTTTCACCTACAAACTGTTGCAATTATACATGCAGAAATCTACGTGCATGACTTTTTTATTATATGTTTGCAGGAAATGTTATTGTAGCTAGTGCAATATAGCTCATTAACCAGAACTTGGAAAACAAAACATGACTGATATGTCTGTAATCTTTTTGCACTGAAAGTCTTTTTATCCATTGCATGTTGTCTATATTTTGTGCTATCTGCACATTAACTAAAAACCTGAAACTAACGAATTATTGTGAATGTTGTAAAAAACAAAATAAAAAAACATAAAGCAAACAAATGAAAAAAATACAACCAGAAGAGAAAGCATCGTCTTGTTTTTGTTTTGTTCAAAAATGTTGAGGAATCAGAGCATACCAGTAGCATTTCAAAACACTGAAAACTCGGACATTTTAAAGAAAATGTACAAATACCCTCAACTCTGCCCTTAATTACTGACATATGGAAAGTCTTTTTTCCATCAGCTGATTACAGCCTCCTTCTCTTGCAGCAAGTACGAGGCCATTGATTTCAGCTCAACACCTGGCAACCTGCCTTGCTTCTGGAGCTAATTTCTGTGTCAGAGATTTTCAGGGGAAGACAACAGTGGCAGATCCTTCAATAGCAGCTGTTTCATTTAATGAAGGGAAAGAGTCTTATTGCTGGAGTCATTTGTTGCCATAGCTTCCCATGTTAAAGCCAGAGAAACCATCTTTCTACCAGACCAAAGATTTTCATTCAATTACACCCATTCTGAGTGCAATATTTTGAGTCTAGCAAAAGCATATCTCCCCAAAAGCTATCCACATTCAATTTGAATGTGCATGCTATTTTTCATTTCCTTTTCTGAGGTTTTGACTTTTAGCTACTGGTTCTTCTTCTTCATCTTCTTATTGCTGGATATTTTTGAAACCAGGAGAAGATTCCGACATTCTTATCAAGTCCCTTCTGATATTCCATTTGATAAACTGTCTGTTGTGACCACTTGTCAAGCAAAGAGCATCCCACCTTGCATTCCTACTCTACAATTTTTGGTTCATAAGCTGGCTCACATCTTGACATAAATAGTCAAAAATACATTCTGTCCTCCCTTTAAAGGTCTATAATACCCTTTTATGCATCAGAGTAAGGAGTATAAGTATGCACCCCTGAGGAATAAAAATCCCTCCCTCTCTCTCAATCATTCTTTCTCTCTCCCCACCAAGGAAGTCAGCAGCTTTGTTTGTTTTAAAGATGGGCAAACAGAAGCACAGAAAGGATAAAGCCTTACTCTGTATTACATATCAGACAAGGGCAGATCCCTGCAGCCTAAATACCATGGCTAAATCCAGCAGTGCATTAATTACACCAGTGCTGTTATCCCTTGCTGCTGGTTGTCTTCACTACACAAACATACTCTCATATTTCACAGTTTCACTGTGTTAAAATGTATCAAAGATATCTATTACTGCTTTATTTTTTAGGAGATTCCTATTTGTTTTCCTATAAGGCACTTGCAGATTCACTGCAAATCTACAAAGTTCAATTTTTATCCTTTGGTTTCTTAGCAGACAGAGAAGAAAACAATGCAGGCAGGAACCCAAACCATTATTACTTCTAGTTTTGAATGTTCTGTTTATTGTGCATGCCAAACAAAATGCAAAGCAGAAACAACTGACTATACCAGAAAAAAGACGGTAATTTGGACATCAATCACAAAGAGTGAGTCCTGCACCCTGTATTCTGAATACACTGATCTCCCAGACTAACAGAAAAGTAATTTCCTACCAACAAGGTATTGATCTCCACATTGCACACACAAACATTTCCTGGAAGTGTCAGATGGAGGATTTATAAAGTCTGCAAGAATTAGGAGCATAGATGTGCATTTACTGAATTGTTTCAGTACTACACATGCCTTTCAGTCTCATGGTTTATTTCAAATAAGTAACCTATATTTAATAAGTTTATATTTAATAGGTTTAGTGATTTAATCACTGTGAAGACTCAATGTACACATGCAATAGGAAGTCAACTAGATTGTATTCAAGTCAGGCAAAACTGATCCATGCCACACTTGTAACTCAACACATATCAGAGCACACATCAAACTGCACTCTTGCTTTCCCAGAAGAAGAAAAATATGCTGTCAAATCATCACGTTCTACAGTTGAAGTAGACAATCACATGAAAGACTCACTAACTATTTAGTTGTTTACTACTGACATTGTGATTTATAGAGAATGAAGTGTCCAGTTCCTTACCAGACATGATGTGAATCTGTCGGAATGATTTGACCTGATCGTGTTAGAGCATACGTAGCTTAGATAAGTCATTCATAATTTACCATCTACAAGTGGTATCTTCCTACCTACCAGTGTTCTCAGATGGATCCCATTCAATCCCATTTCACAGTGGTCATGGAATTCTTCTGACACACTTGATTATAAAGGCAGGAAATGTTTTCAAACATCAGATCATAATTTGAATACCGATGCCCACACGAGTTAAACAATGGCAGTAAAGATAGGATGTCTTCAGTTGCAGGTTGAAATTCAGCATCCAGGACAACCAAAAGAAGATGGAAGACTTGGTTTGTCCTGAAGTAGACCTATTTCTTCCCCAGTTGATAGAGGGATTCAGATGAGATTCTAAAGGAATCTGAGGAATCTAAAAGTGTGCCAAACCATTCTATTCTGGACACAACACTTGCTTAAATGCTTCTAACCCAGGGACTGAACATTCAAAGTGATAACAAGGGACATGAAAACAGATTCCTTGTCCCCACAGAGTAATGTGCTCTTTGTATATGTTCACTACTCAAAACTTACCTAGGAAATCAATTAGATCTTTAATGTTCTGTTTTCTTCACTGCTTTATTTTTAGGTTAAGAAGACTAATCATTCACAGGAAAATCTTGGACCCCCCATAATCAAATTTTTTTATGGAGGCAGGCTAGCATTGTTAGGATTTTGAGATTATTAGGATACACTGTGCTGTTTTCAAATGCCAATTTCATTCTCCTCCTCTCTCCTGCCAGTGTTGACAGCAACCACATGGAGAAGCTCTGCCCACAGTGCAAGATGGTCACCCCATTTCAGATTCCAGGCTGGACTTAGAACAGGATCAAAACTGTGTGTGCATGCACATAGCTGCACAGCTACACGGGCACAGGGGGCACATTCCTATATGTTCCTGCCTGTGACTATGTGAGAAAGTTTAAGAAAGTTTTAAAAACTGTTTTCCCTTCTGTATTCTTGGGCCTTTCTACTGATTTCTGCAAGAATCCTTGAACTACTATCTAATGCCCTTCCCCTGGGTTATAGCTTATGATAGAGAAGTACACCTTTGACAGCTTGTTGGTCCTTGGTGAAGAACAAGACTCAGAGCTTTTGCAGGTTTCCACCAGTAGGGGAGAGTGAACAGGGAACTCTTCCTGCCCCAGTCACAGAGGGTAGACACAAACCATCCTGTGTATTTTTCACCCACAGAAATTTATTTTCTGATCACTTTTCTGCTTGTCAGGTTTTAGTTTAGCTGGTATGCACAGGGAAGAAATCTGAATTACTGGATTCCTATTGGCGTAGTAATTATCATCAGACTTCTGTGGTCTCCAAGAGTCTCAGTTGTCTGCTGAATCTCTACTAAGTCTCTGTCTACTCAGTTTCACAGACATCTTTTAATTTTTGCAATATTATTAATTCAGAAAAAAAGCAATTCCACAGCTGTTTCAATATAAAACTGATTAACAAAATGTCATGTGGATACACACCTTCCAGAGTACTGCTACCATGTTTAACTATAAAAAGAAGTTTGATAAATCTTTAGCTTTGTTTCAGTAGTTGCTTTACATCAATTTAAAGCCCACTAAATGCTAAAACCCGTTCCAAGAATGCACACCATGAATTGATCTAAATTTACTACTTTGATTTTCCTTGCCATCTGTCAAATTATAGACTTTCATTCCACGTATATTGTCAGATAATAGTCACTAAATAGAAAAAAAATTATTTCAGAGCTGACACTGCTACCTCCAAAAGTCAAATAAACCTAGATACAAGTATGTTAAAAAGGGAAGTGAAGCATCTTTGATTAAACTCAGAAAGAATCTAAGAATGGAATGATTGGTAAATGGTATTATTTGCATGAATAAGACACATTAAGAATGCAACAGCAGGAGGATAACAGAAGTTTGACATAACTGGTCTTACACCAGAGGCAACAAACTGAGGGAGGGCACAGTGTAGATAAAGTAATTATATCTGGTAGCACACCAGATCCGGAGTACTCACTCCCAGTAGCAGCAGAATGTTATCATTTGTTAGTAGATATTTTCATTTGTTTTAAATTCCCTGAGTAACTGGACTCAAATTTAGGAGCACAACTTACTTTTGGAAAAAAAAAAGACTGTGGATAGGTGTTAGAAGTATAATCTCCTTAATATTAATTCTGATGCAAGGAAAATATGGGAATTTATAAATGCACAAGAAGTATTGCATTTTTATGTGACTTACTGCCCTCAGAGTTAGAGATGATGAAAAATAGATTGAATTCTCTCTTGTATATTTTAGAACAATTTTGTTAAGTAAGTTTTGTTAAGTAATTTTATTGTGTGCTTCTTATTGTATTTCCCTGTCCTTTTAAAATTTGGAATACAATTTCAATTGACTTTAGTATAATACATCTTTAAATCAAAAGTAGCATAAAGGATCAGAACAATTATCTCCTTTAACAGGTAGCATATTTGAAAACACATCAATACTCTAGAAAAATGCATAATATTCTTTCCATCAAACACGAAAAATCTGTCTGTTCCTCTAGCTCATTTATGTGCCACAAGAAACAACAATAGACTCTTGGAGTCTGTCAAATCTTAGATTAATAATAAATGAGCACCAAATGATAAACAGAACCTTTCACTGTTCTATTGCTGAAGATTACTGCAGGGTAAATGCTAACAGGAAACCAAACAATGTTAAACATACAGCTTAATGGATACATTATTTACAATCTGAAAATAAATCCAAAATTCACACTAAACTAAAAGGATTATGTTATGAACTAAAGGGCATATGTTAAAAAATAACGTGCTTTGATACAAAAATTATATGGAAAATATTTTAAAAGCAACTAATTTTCAATATTTAGTTGCAGAAATGTCCAGGGAAGTCAGAGTTGTCTTAGGCTGTACAACTAAAGCTTTTGATTTGTTGATGCTGCTGAAGTAGAGATGTATGGTGGTTGGGAAGAAATGCTATTTGGGAAGGGTAGAGGACCTAAAATTTCAGCAGGATTTTGGTGGAGAGAATGAAATTACCCAAATCAGAATAAGTTCAGTAGAGAGTCCTTGCTATAGTCATGCTTACAGAGTGACAGACCCCATTAGAATTGATCTTTTAGAAAAAGAAGACAACAAAATGTCTTCTGATATCACATTTTAATATAGCCAGCTAGAGGACCATGCACTTGGGAAACTTACCTAAAGGATTCATGAGAGCAGTAACAATAGGGAGCATCTCAGAGTCCCAGTGCAAAGTTAGACCAGCCATATCTTCATCCTGTCATAAATAGGAAAGCAAGCATGTTTAGAAATATGTATTTGAGGGAACTTTTTCCTTTGTTTAGCACAAAAGTGAAACTACTAGTAATCTGATAGCTGTAACCCTTTGTATTGTCAAAAGTTTGATGAAAACATGCCTCATCCTGAAAGTAGCACTGAGTTGCCTCTTTCTTATATATAAATCAAAATTACTTTTATTAAAAAAAACAGATAGGAAACACAGATCAAGGAGATACCATGCTTACAAAATAACTATTAATGACTAAATCTCTTTGCCCAGTGCATCAACACTTTTTCCTGGGCAATGAGTACGTGATTCCAACTAGGAACTGCTCTGCTCACAGGGATTTTGACTCCTCACCCACCACGCTGGTTGCACCCTATAGTGCTTAGGGTATTTTGCTATACAATCTGTCCCCCATCCAAAGAGATGAGACTGCTGTGGAGGCATTTCATTAAACACAACTATGTCACACAATGTCATTAATGTCACTTATAAACACAATGTCACTTTAGTCTCTCTCTCTGTGACCATCTTAATGCTCTGATTTTGACAGGGGAGGCTACCTGTGTGTTTTGATGCCAGAGAGGCACCCCACTGTAAATAGTAAGTGTTTATGTAAAATGCATTTTCAGGAACAGATCACACCTTGAGAAGTATTGGAAATGTACTCCTGGATTTTGCAGCAATGGTGGGCAGAAGATGGTATGCCAAGAGGACTGCATTCAGACTCCTGGACAGTTTCTGCTCCTGGAACTTGCATTCAGGGCTCTTCCTTAGAGGAAGAAGGGGAGGCAGCAGGGTAAGGTCTGTTACTGATGGGTGCACAATAAGCAAATAATCATCATTCCACCAAAGACTAGACATGGAAATAAGGGAGCATTAATTAATCTACTCCTTACTCAGCTGTTCCTTCTTAAGACCTCTCCTGAATATACAAATAAAGTCCTTCCCCCATCCAGGACTAATGCTTTGGGCTGGGTGGGACCATAAAGATCATTTAGTTCCAACCCCCCTGCTATGCATAGGGACATCTTCCACTACACCAGGTTGCTTAGAGTCTCAATGAAAGGAGAGATCCTGGGAAAAGGTGTCACCTCTCTGAGCTTCATGGGCAAAATCCTACTGCTATAGACCAGGATTTTCTTGGGTTTCCACTTAAGAAAAGTCTTGTTACTCTATCTCAGAGTCTGCACGGTGTCACATTGTCATTTTCTGCTATAAAGATGATAAAAAAATTCATCTAAATGACCTCTGGAGAACAAATATATTAATAGCTTTAGTATTTAATTATATTAAATAATATATTAATTAACTTGTCTTCCCTGCAAGAGCCAGGCTTCATTCCAATGTAAGGAAATAGGATAAAGTTTGATTTCCTAATAGCCTGGAGACCCAAGTAGGAAGAGCACCAAATAGGGATGTGTGTCTTCAGGACTATGTGTTCATGACAGTAAAAAAATTTCTATGACTAAAGTTCAAAAATAAAAACCAGATAGCCCTTTTCTGATTGTTTTGCTGCCAAAATCTCAGACTGTTTCATGACCAAAATTAATGATGCATGTATCATTCAATCCAAATACAAACATTAAAAGACCATCATAACAAGTTCCCACAAAATTATTTTTTCAGTATAGAGAAAAGGCAGAGAGAATGGATATCACTAATCCACCATTATCATTTGTATTCCTTGCACAGTTAAAACTGTGCTTTCAGCCTTTACATTCAGCCATTCTTCCAAGGTTTCTACCATTTTCCCACTCTTTTTCTGCCAGGTCCTTGTGTTGCCACTTACTCCTGGACTATCGTTGTATTACCTGGCTGTACAGAATGAGTTATCAAACTCAACATGCCTAAAACCATACAAAAAAAAAGGAGCACCAGGAGGTCCTTACCATTACCTCTGGCAGGAATTTCAAGCTTTGCTTTCTTCAAGCCCTCATCTTCTTAGCCCAGTGGCCACTGAAAGAAGCAAAACAGCCAACAGAACACCGCAAAATATACATGTGAATTTTCAAATCAACTTGCTAAAAGGTAAAAACTAAAAATCTCAAGTGCTTCTCTGCTTAATCACTTTGTACCTTTTTTAGTGCTGCACAGGTCCAGGGCTTAGGAGAGCAGATAGAACAAAGGGTGAATCACTGCTTAAAATCACCATATTTTGGGTTTTAATTTTTCTTCTTAATGCAGAGATGATGTTCTATCAGCAGGCAGTGACATAATTAGTGAAAATCATACCAATTATATCAAGTTTCCATTAGTCCTCTACTGTACATTCCCTTCTGCCATCCCTATTATATGCTTATTTCTATAATTCCAGGAAAAAGAACATGCTAGATTCTCCTACGTGAAAAGCTTTGAAACCAATGGATTTGCACACAATGGTAAGTGTTCCTCAGCACCTAAAAAAAGAAAAGAAGAAAAGAGAAAAAGGCCTAAACTCTGTCACCAAGGGTGCTGCCTCCACATTGTTTCACCTTTCATAGCCTCAGGGTCCCTCCTCCACTTTCTCTCATAGTTTTCAAGAGCAGTCTCATCTCAGGATGACTATTATGGACTTCACCAGCCAGAATTCCCAGTCCTCTCAAGAATTACTGCAAAACCTTTTATGTGAAATGCCCAAATGCCTCGCAAATATGTGTTCACTAAATTCCATTGCAATCAGTGACATTGTATTATCGAGAAACAGGCAGGTTGAAATAAGGAGAAGGTAAGTGACCTTCCTAAAGTTATAGCAGAAGCCAGAGGTATATTTTAAATATCCTTCCTGTTCTCTGATAAGAGCAGTACATTTTCTTAGCCCACCTGCAATTTTAGTGCTCAGATTGGTCATGGTTCAATGAACATCCAAATTACCAGAGTATTAAAGAAAAAATGGCCTGAGATAATGTTTAAGTCTATCATGGGAAACCTGTTCAGACTAACACCAGTCCAGTCATAAAAAAATGCTTATGACAGCCTGGCACTAGTAGAAAGACTGATATTCTGTGCCAGTTACTATTTGGCAGAGGCCTTTAATTCCATGCTATAATTTCAGGCATCCACAGAAAGAAAGAGTAAAAACCATCTCTACTTCTATATATTCTTCAGATCAGCACACTTGCAAAAGGGGGGGAAAAAAAAAAGAAACCACAGCAAATGCCATGTGTTTTATAAACCTCAAAAGCTTTTTTCTACATGCTTTCTCCACACCAAGGCATTCACTAAATCTGGCCCATTAGGAAGAATTCACTTGAGGGACTGTCTTGTTGATTTCTATCAGGAACCAAGGAAAGCAATTTTCCAGAGAAGATGCATGAAAAATCCCATGCATTTCCTACCAATATTTGACTGAGGACAGAGCTGTGGAGAGAGAAACAGTGGGAGATATCCCCTTATACTTACCACCCAGCCAAGAAAGTGGCAGTCCCTCAGCATAGTCAGATTGTCAGACTGCTCTGCAGTGCGGCCAGCCTTTGTTTCCCTTATGTGCTTGTTCATTACTTATCTGTGCTGAAAATCAAAGCTTAATGGCTGACACCCATTTTTAATGAATCAGTGTGACAGACAGAAGGGACATGATCATTACTGCCATCCCAATATATGCAAACATTGCTTTTGTTCAACTGCCCTTTCCACATCACTTGATCAAATTGGACATGTTTCTTGTGGATCATACGCCCAACCAATTTATAAACATCAGCTGTTTCAGACCGGGAGGTTTTCTTTGTGTTGTACACAGCCCTTCACTCCCCTCCAGTAGTAATAGTGATCTGCTTTCTCTAAATAAATAATAAATAAATAGAAACAGAGAGAACTGAGTCTAGTGAGAGGTTTAAAGATGGTAGAGCTTGTTTCTGCCTTTGCTCTACTTCTGTAAATTATTATGCTGCAGCTACAAGGAGAACGTAAGCCATTATGACCTGCAGCATTTCTCCAGGGATAAAGTACAAAAGTGGTCTATCAGAAATGCAATCAATTCCAGAGATGACTGCTTCCTGCACGCTTCCAAGCTGCTGCTTTATAAAACAGCTCCCCATAAAATGAGCAGGAAATGCATGACATCGTTTAGCAACCAGTCATTAGAACTTAATGGAAGAGGATTAAAATAAAAAGATGCCATGCTTACAGACCTTTCCATACATTACCACAGCCTTTGAGAGGAGGAATTGGTGACATATTGGTAGAGCCTTAACCCTTTCCTCTACCTTCAGGGATGGAAACATCCCACAATCAAATAAAAATCCTATTAGAAGGATAAGTCAAACAAAAATCAAACCTCTGAATGAAAGTGGAGTCAAAGGTTAGATTTTGCCATTTTTACCTAAAAACCCCTGGGGAAAATGGAAACATGTTCCCCAATCTTGATTTCTCTGACCTCTCTTTCCTCAGGTGCTGTACCACAACATTTCTTGTGTTTTAGCATTTGTCTCATTTCTAGTTGCCTACATGAAAGTGCACGTGCACTCCCTCATGCATATGCTTAAGGTACAGTGAGAACAAAGCAAATAACTTCTGAAATTATGTTCCTACTGATTTATTGTGAAGATATTTTTTTATACTGAAAACACCTGGAGCACAGTATCATGTGCATTGATAATAATTCTGGAATAGTTTTTTTCTAGAGCAAAGCAAGCATTTACAGCTACAGCAGAATGCTGGTGATGAAGTCATTCTTATCACAATCAAAAGATAACTTGAACAGTAGGAATATATCCATCTCTTGAGACTCAGCTCTCTCTAAATCACCCCCAGAAGGTTCTATGAGTCTTTCTCCCCTCTGCAAGTTTTAAAACTGACGACTGCATGGTGCTGATAACCAATATCTGTATAAATGCTTTTTCCACTATACGTTAAATTATGTCGCTAAAAATAAACTACAGATCATCTATCTTTAAAAAGCATATTACGTATCTCCTAATGATTACAAATCTCTTAAATGACAAGTCTTTTCACTATACTAACCCAGAAACCAGAGCAGAGGTATGTTCTTTTTTGGCAACTTTTCCGTCTCTCACACCACACAAGCACCTGGGAGTCAGAGCACTGCCCGGCATGCAAATGACCTGGTGCATGACAGAGCTATGTGGTCACACCTTGCCATCCCATAGCCTGAGGTCATTGCCAGCAAATGGTAATGACCATTTTCAGTTGAAAGGCTGGTGCCTTCCTCTATAACAAGACCCCACAAAAAACAAGACTGAACAATCCCTTGAATTGCACAAGGCAGGAACCCTTTGGGCATCAGTGAAATTCTTGAAGAAACTGAATTACAGGGGAAATCAAAGCAATATCTCAGCAAAGTGCAGTTACAGGAATTCAAGGTACTCAACTGGTAGGAAACAACATCTTATAGTCCAGTGAGAAGTGTTGACTCACAAGGTTTGTCTGACTCACATTAAATATTTACTGTTATTCGTTACTTCCATCGTTCAGCTGTAATAAAAAGTATTCCCTGCAGCCAGGCCACCCCAGGCTGTGATCCAGCCATGCTCCACACCCAGAGTAATGTCAGCAAGCCAGCAAATGCTGTCTCCTGCCATCTCCAAAGCAGTGTGACAAGCACAGCTGTCCAACACTGGGAACAGCTGCCACTCCATGACCAACACCTCATCCAGAAGGAGCAGTTGGTTTTCAGCAGTTAGCTGAAAGCTTTGCACACTGGGTGAAACTAAAAAAGCATTCGGGCTATTTCTGACTATTGGATCAAGGAAGATGCCTTCTCCCAAAGCACAAAACTTTAATTCATCACTCTAAACCAATTGATCTCCATTTGACTCAGAGTTTGACAATCCTCTTGTCATTTTGGCACAGCATCACCTGTCTATACCACTTCTCTAAGGACAATGTTTCAAATCTCCTACTAATGCAATTATACATTTCATTCCTCATGTCATAAATGTCAAATATACTGTTGCTGTTTATTGCTAAAAAGTCATGTTAACCCAAAGCTAGATTTATTTCACTACTATACAAAAGCATTCATATATATAAGAAAAAAACCTGTTCTTCATGCCAAAAAAAGACATAAACACCAGCACTAAGAAACTTGAGATGTCCCTCAGTTATCTCTCTTCCTTTTTTCCAACTGCACATTTAACACACCCAGCTATTTTTTACACCTGTGAAATTATGCAGTGTTGCAACAATAGAGCTTAAATCAAAATGAACATAAAATATCAATAGGAAACTGTGGCTCCTTCAAATTAACACTCTTTATTATTGCAGTAATTTAGAGTTCAGGTAGCCTGTGATGCTGAAAATGATCTAAATTACTCATTTAAAACTTCCTTAGAAAAACACACTTTAATTTAACATGCACAGGTTTTTGAGAAGCATTTCTAGTGTGGAAATCACCAGCACCAGCCACAAAGGTAAAATTCAGGTCTAACTGTCTATTCAAAGATCATTTTTACAGTACTTCTTATAGATATATATTTTTTAATTATATAGAAACAAAATATAATACAAGAAAGAACATAACCCTGAGCAAGGGCCTCAGAGCAAGGGCTTACCTTTAACAATGTTGTGGCTCTAGCAGTGGTCATGAGGGGACGTGTAAGGAAGAGAAAGAAAAGGGAGCATATGGGATCTACCCACTTTCAGCCACAGAGATTTTCCAGTTCTGGCAAATCTCTCTCCCAAGCATTTGTCCAGTCTGCTTTCACACCCACCTGAACTTCACCTATATGAAATATCCTTTGACAAGGAGCTCTACAGGTTTACTGCATGCCACAAAAAGAACCATATCCTTTCCTTTGTTTTAAACCTGATCCAAATTAGTGCTGTTCCTAATCCTATGGGATCTGTATCTGAAAAATACAATGGCCACTTGATCTCTAGCATTCCTCTCCATGCCACTCAGAATTGTGTGGACCTCTCTCATACTTCCAAATAATTTATATTTCAGGTTGAAGCATTCACCTCTGCTATTCACGTTGTACTGTAGATAATAGGAGTGCATTTGTAAAACAAAACTATTGATGTAGAGTCTCCAGCACCCTCAGCAGGCTTTTTTCTTCCAGTTAGTATAAAATTGGTCCTGCAGATTGCATAGTCATTACCAGTTGGATTGCACTAGGCATGTTCCAGAATTGCACTAGGCATGTTCCAGCACAGGCTGGTTTTGTTTCCAAATGGAAATCAGTTCAAGTGCTCCAAGACCGTCCTCTGTTTGAACTAAAGTGCAGTAAGTGAGGATGATTTGAAGATTTATTTCAAAACCATATGCCTGATCTGAACTAAAACTGGCAGATGTACCTTGGTTTTCCTTACACAGAAGCTGCTCCATAACTCTGAATTGTCCTTGTCACTGTGCACTGAACCTTTTCCCCTTTGAGGACATCCTTTTTGAAGATGGGAGGACCAGAACTGCACACAGCCATGAAGGTGTGGGAAAACCATGAATGTATTTGCTTTCATAATGATGTCTTCGTTTTGTCCTTTATTCCTTTCCTAATATTTCTATTTGTTT
This sequence comes from Promerops cafer, assembly GCA_013398275.1. NCBI lineage: Eukaryota > Metazoa > Chordata > Aves > Passeriformes > Nectariniidae > Promerops > Promerops cafer. The sequence goes on along the minus strand of VZSE01005858.1, from coordinate 1,839,147 downwards.
TCTTTTCATACTACTGCTGAACACTAAGCTGACAATATCATAGTCCTCAAGGTCTCATTCCTGAGTGATAATGACCTCTCAAAACACAACATTTTATATGTTAAGTGATAATTGCTTTAGCCAGTATGTATTGCTATGCATTTATCCATGTATCTCATTTTTGACACACATGTGAAATCTAAGAATTGATAGAAACATCTTGCATAGCACAAAAGTCAATTAATCAGCCTGTTGTGTCCCAGAATGTTCTTTTGAGGTATGTAAGCATTATTATGTCCACTTAAACACTGTTATATCAATTTTTCAAGAGATAAACCCACTTGAAAAAGCAAACTCAAACAAGGAGGGAGCTTTTCACCAGTGGAGCAATGAATTCCCCCTAAATTTCTCCTACTTTTAGTAGATTAAAAACTTGCCACAATTAGAAAGGAATCCTGGAAAGCCCTTCTGGTAGAGCTACATCCAGCATAGGTCCTCCAGTTAATATGCAGTTTGGGAGCACGAGTATCACCTAAATAACACATTATAACCTTGGGTTATCATGTCAGAAAAGAGCATCCAAAAGTTAATTATGCTTTTGACTTGCCAGGAGTGACCCTAGGAAGGACATTCAGGTGCTCCAGACAGCAGCATTCTCTGGTAACAGTAACTCAAGTTCAAATAAGCACAGCCTAGCTCCCTCTTTTTTACACTGAGATACTAAAGGTTTCTAAATTTAATACAAAGCTGCTGAATTTTAAGAATTTTAATGCGTAACACCAGATGATAGGCTCTGGAAAGAGAATTCTTGAAAACAGAAAAGATGACATATTAAAGAGATATTATAGCTCAGATCTAAATTCTGGCAGGACATAACAGACATCTTAGTCAGCCAATACATCAGACTTTTTATGGGAACAGCTTAACTAAAAAAACCTCACATTTTAATTTCAGATTTTCAATTACTTGGTCCAAAAACTTGCTTCTCTTAAGGAAAGATTGAAAGATATGAATATTCCAGAATCAGAACACAGACCCTTGAGGAGGATATTAATTTGAAAATCATAAGACTAAATATACTTAATGCAGTCTATTATATAAAACATATTTACTGTATAATTAAAATATATTTCATATGTATGCATCATATTGATGCTTTCTGGCTTTATAGTGTTGGCATTCCTTCAGGTTGCATATTCTTCATAAAAATGAAACCTGGAGAGGTTTTTGAAAATGAAAGCTTAGATTTTCCTAAATTTTGATTTAGGTCTTGGAAAGCAGCCTTTTGAGGCAAATGCCCTGTGCTTGGCTTTTCTCAGGGTAAGGACTTTTTACCCTGTGTGATGGAAGCTGATTCAGTGCAGTGTGGATGACAAACATTAAGGTGTGCAGGTCTAAAGCACTGTTGTTTTAGTGTGTGTATATTTGAGCTTCCTTCCCTCTGTCCCAGTCAAGTGTCTTTGCTTTTCAGTTGAAAGGCTGGTGCCTTCCTCTATAACAAGACCCCACAAAAAACAAGACTGAACAATCCCTTGAATTGCTCAAGGCAAAAACCCTTTGGGCATCAGTGAAATTCTTGAAGAAACTGAATTACAGGGGAAATCAAAGCAATATCTCACTATCTGCTGAGCTCTTCCTGCCCAGTCCCCTCCAACCTGTGCTCCATCAGGAGGGGGCTGAGCAGGACCAGCCAAGATCTGCTCAAGTGCTTTGCCCTGTGCACCCTGCAGGCACATCACTGCAAGCTGCCAGTGCAGATGAAGTCACAGCAGGATAAAGAGAGCTAAGGCAGCACAGATTATATCTGTGACCATACCAAAATGGGCTAGACAGTGTAAAAGCACCTTTCTGTGAGATTCAGAAGTCATCAGTAAGGCAATATCAATTCAACTATTGTATCTTAAGCCTGCTAGAGTTATGTCCTCAAAAAATGTGTAAGAAAGTTCTGAAGGTTCAAGTCTGAATGCATACCTGAAGGTTTTTCTTTGAAGAAGTAGTTGCAGGGATTTCCTTGGAGAAGGATCTTCTCCAGAAACTTTGTCTTGTATAATGATTTCTTGATCTGGAGAAGTGGGTTTCATTATGAATCACTTTCTCACTAGGGAAATGTGATGAATGTAATGCTAAGACACCACTAATTCAGAAAGGCTTCTCATCTCATGTATTTTCTTTTTCCAGTCTCTTGATTGAAGATATTTTGTAGCCTTAACTTTTAGATTAAAGAAGTGGTTAAAACAATTGAAATGAAAATATACTGGCTATTTTTGTAGTCTGTATGGATAAGATAATCCATTTAGCCTTTCATAAAACCACATACAGAGAATAACAGAATTTTAGGAAGTGTATTAATTAACAAGTATGTCTGTGACTATCTAATACCCATAGCTACAATATATATCACTGTGTATGTAAGCATATAATACCTGGATGAACTCCAGAGAATACATGGGAAAAACCTGTACACTAGAGCCAGTATATGATGGAGAATCCTCTTAAAAGGTCACTGGCATGGAACTAGACCTGTTAAAGGAGGTTTTACTACACTCCATGTGTGTGCTTTGAAGGAGCTTCTATTATATTCAATTACTATTGATTCATGAGGTACATGAACTGTACAGCTCTAATTAAAAACCTTTTTCTTTCCCTCTTTGAAACCAGTGGGGAACCTTAAATGGATTTACTCTGAACAAAAAAATATGTGATAAAAACATTAATTAGAAAAATGGTAACCCAAATTTCCTGGCCTTCTTTTCTTTGATGTCTAAGTAACCATGGTCTCCCTGGCTTTCTGAGATGAGGCAGCAGATGATGCACCTTCCAAAGCTCTTAGATTGCTTGCCTTCAGCATGAACATGCCTTGGCACGTCCCACAGGCAGGCCTGCTAGCTCACACTCAGTCCCTCCTGTCTCTGGCAGGACAAGGTCCCAGTGCTAGGAATCCCAGACGGAAAAGAGGAAAGCAGAAAAGGAAGAATGGCTTTATTTGACTAACCAGGTTTCTGACACTGACTCAGAGAGCCTTTCTCAGGGCAGGGGAGGGGCTGGCAAAACACAGTGCTGGGAATGGGTCTGGCAAGGGGGATTCTGTTCCCAGGGTACATTACAAAAGCTAGGGGATAACTCCTGGATTTTGCTGAGCTTTCTTCAGTCTGTGGATGAAGTCCAGCCTTTACTGGTGACCCAATGGCCAGACTGTGTAAACCCCAAGAACCTTTCCTTGTATAAGGTTCTTTATCCTCTGGCCCTGTTCCAGAGCATTTAAGATTTTAGATAGTCCTCCAGATGTTACGGCATCAGTAAAAGGCTTTGCCAGCTGGACTGAAACAAAAATACTCCAAACCTACCCTGGGAGAGTGAAATATGCCTCTCTTTAGGTAGCTTGCTGCTTCGTGCTTAAAAGCTTGTCACCTCTGCTACTTAGGCTTTGATAGCAACTCACAGAAATAATAAATAGTCAGAGGGATTTTAAATACCTCTAATTATACCTTCTGATTGCCTTGCAAATAATAGCTAATCTGAGTCAGTAGGAGTCACCTCATCCTTCCAGTGCCTTCCCATGTATTAGTGAGTGGCTAGACTTCCTTAGGACAAAGAAACATCCTAAACATTGCCAGCACTCACCAAAACAATAATACACCCAGGCCTTTATTTCTAATATTATGCAGCTACCAGGTGGGTTTGGGCCCCATTGGTGGTAATTCACCAGGCCAGACTGAAACCATAGGGATGCACTGTTTTAACATAGACTTCTACAGCCTCCCTGCTGTTGCACTTCCTGCTGAGATGGAGGCAGATTCAGGCTGGATCAGGGCTGTGGTGGTCAGGGCAGGCACAGCCCATATGCCCCATTCAGCCCAGTGTGACTGGCAGCTGGCAAAATATCAATCCCTGCCCCAGTGATGCTGCAACAGGGCCAGGCTCCAGGTCCCACAGCCTTGCCCAGCCACAGAAACAGATTTTTGAAAGAACAGTTGGTATTCAATAGCAACAGGAATTTTGATTGCTTACTCAAGATATTTTTATGGAGCAGAAAATTCCACCTCTGATCTCCTTTAATCAACCTACAAAGTCTTACAGTGTGTACATCTGTACACAAATTACTGTGGTCAGTTGATTTTTCCATAAGGCTTTCCTAGACTCAGTTGATTTTAGATAACCATTTCCAATGCAGATCTTCTGTTCTGCTTAATCTTTTTGAAATTTCCCCCTCCTGTGTGATGGAAACAAGCCCACGAGTAAGGACAAGTATTTGTTTTATGCCTGCTACATCCAGTGCTGTAATTGTGACAGGTTGCAGCTTCATCAAATTCCTCCCATAGCAGCTACTTCTGCTCAGCCTCCAGCAGGGATCCAGACCAACCTGCAGGTACTTTTACACATGAATAAACTTCCACCAGAGGCTGCTGCTTTAATGAACTCTATGTGCAATTCAGACAAATTCTGGCCTACCATCATTTTTATCCACTTAAATATGTTTTAGCCTGTCAAGTGAACAGAAGGAGGAAGCCATTACTTTTGTAAATGTAACAAGAAAAGTGTCAGTTCCATTATTTACACCTGAGTTGGGCAAGGTAGAGGATAATGTATGGTAGAGACCAATTCAGCACGGAATGGACTAAAGAATCCACTGAACTCCATTTAATCAGCAATTTTCTGACTTTCATTTCATTTTCCTTCATCAATAAGTTTGGTTATTAAGGTACAGACCCCTGCCATGCCTCTGAAGGGCCTCAGCACTGCTTTATACATCAATTTCACTTCCCCAGCACTGAAAGAATCCTATTTTCTTCATGTTGAGGATATGTTCAATCTAACTTAAAACATCTGTGCCAAATAGTTTAAACAATGCCAAAAAACCCTGCTCCCCACCTCCATCTTCAACTCCCTCTGGTCACATTCTAAGAGGACATGCTTCTCAAAGGAGTTCTAAAGGCCAAGAATATAATTTTCATATAAGTAATTTTCAAAGTCCAAACTTCAATAGGAGTTGGCTAAATCACTGCACAATTATTTGAAAATTCTGTGGTTGTCTTTTTTTGTTACTTTATGGGGTTATAGAAAAACTCTTAGGGCTATACATGGTCCAAAGGAGAAATTTAATCTTGCAGAGTTTCATTTTTGCTAATTGCTAAAGCCAAAAGGAAGTCTGTCAAAGGCTAACAATTCCCCAGCATCTTCTGAGACGTGAACATACATTATCAAATAAGATTATGCATTACATTTGTCCTTTAGAGGGCATTCTATGAATAAGGAGTATGCTCTGGGTAACACTGAGGGTCAGACCTACTCTGGCATGTATTTCCATATTTGCACTTAGGCTAATGAAAATGCATGAGTTACACCACTTGCAGACATTACTCTTTGTCTTTAAGTGTTTATTCTGACCTAAATCTTTTCAAATGGATGTACATGGCTTCTCAATAGGTTTCATGCATAGCTTAAAACTGCAATTTTCTGTTTTCTTTCTGCCTATATATCTTACTTGGTTGATAAAGAAATAGAGTCACCCAAAAGGAATGGTTGTTGCCCACTGTCCCACAGACTTCACTGGTAGGAATTGTTTCCCATATGACTTCTCTTTTCCTAGGTCTAGTGATGTAGGTATATTTAAATAAGGAGTTCTAGAAACCAAAGGCTCATCAGCTATGTGCAAACTGATTAATTTTAGGGGTATTATCAGCCAGTCACTCCATATGAATAAAAAAAAATAATTTGAAATAACTATGTCTAACTAATAACCAGTCACGTCTGGTTCATTCAAAAGAACTAATATTATTGGCTAATAATTGAAAAAATATTAGCAGTTCTATAGCTCCTTACTAAACATTGTACTTAGTCCTCCAATAAAGGTGCCTTTTGGCGTGGATTCCCTGAAAGCTTTCCAGGTCAGTGATTTTATTGACATGGTTTTGGAAACCAGAATTGGAAAGACAGTTGGACTGGAAGAAAGACCCATGGATGTAAAACATGAAATATGAGATAAATTTTTAAAGAATCAATCAGCTTGGATCACAGAGATGTAAGCACACTTAAAGAAGAAAGTCCAACATATATCAGGAGAATATAATGTAACAAGAGGGGAAATGTCCTCTTTGAAGTTTAGGCTGGTAAAAAGAAATATGGGGTTGCCTACCAAGAAAGACAGAAGCCCAAAAGCTCTCCAGCAAACCCTCTGGCTCAAAGCAGGACCCAGTCATTACATGCAGTCATTTAAAACATGGACAAATGGTGGGAATACACTTCCAAGAGGAAAATACAGAATATACTTTGCCTTATCTCTCATTATGTGTTTAAGCCTGTGAAAAGAAATGTGGTTTTTGAGGTTATTTGAATGTCTAAAGTTGATCTTAAGCATGTGCCAATGGGTTGACCTATGGCATTAAATATGAGATTAGAAGAATTCCTGTCCCCAGTCTGAAAGGTTCCATAATTCTGAGCTGTTGGGCTGATGTAACAAAATGTGTAAAATTACCTATAAGATTAACTCTCCTCTGTGCAGTGGTGACTTCAGTATGACAAAGGGATAAAAGAAGTTGAACTTCTGCACATCTTCTGGGACTCAGAAAAGGATGCACTGTCACTTGTGCCTTGAAATGAAACTCCAGACCAGTTATTCACAGAATCAGCAGCTCTATTCTCCCTGATCATTGTAATTGTGCACTGTGCTCAGAAGCATAGAAGACTTCTCCTCAGTATATTATTTGCCAGAATATTTGCCACAAAAAAAAGGACAGATTGCTGTAAGTGACACTTATTCTAGCAATAAAAGCCTCTAATTCTTATATCTCTCAGAATTTCCAGTGTTTGATAGTTTTGACTCTCTGACTTCCCAGCACATTCTGAGCAGGTCTTTCATCAATCCCACTTTCTGTAATCTTTAAAAATCAAATATTGCTAGTGAGGACAATCTTAAAATGCAGTGTGTTTATTTTAAAAGCAGTCTTATATCTATGGGCCAGAGGTATACAGATTCCTTCAAGCATACCTGTTTTCCTAAAACCTCAAAGAGCATCAGAAGAAATAATGCAATAAAAAGTTTCCAGTAATGCAGGAAACAATTTTCCACCTCTTCTGAGAACCCAGTTACTAAACTAGGAAGGATAAAAGAAAGATTTATAGGATTAAAAGATGAGCATCATGCAAAGAAGGAGTAATCAAAAAATATGTGTATTCAGCAGAACCAAGACAAATTTCATACCTTTCATAATACAGGGAAAATTAATTCAAAATTCAAATTGGATTATGCGTATGTATGTGTATCCATCTGTGTGTTTATGTGTGAGGCCAGCCATGCCTCTCTCATCCACTCCACATCTGAGTTTTCCTCTCTGGGGTTCTCTTTATTCACCACATGCACTGGCTGAACCGTACTTTGAGAACCTTGGTAAATGCCAGCTATTGCTTTCCAGTTAGTCACCTCTGTGTTGGTTAAGTGTAAGAACGTGCAAGCCCCAAACCTTTTGGCTGAGCAGGCGTGTGGTTCCTCAGACTAGCTGCGTGTCTTTCAGCAGCACAGAAGGGAAACTTGGTCAGTTTGATGTGCATTTCACTGTGAGCACATGCAAGCCTGTCCTAGAAACCAACCACAAAACAAATGGATGAGGGAGAGTCTTTTCAGTTGGGAGTTTTTTCATTTCTCTTTGGTATAATCTTAGCTGAAGTATGTCCAGGTCCTGAGAGCAGGTATAGACTTACTAAAGTCAGGAAAGAGGCAGATCTGAGTGAGTAGAAGTGGTGAGTCTGTTTTCAATTGCAGAACTAGGCATGGACAGCACAAGAGCAGCCTGAACAGACACATCCACCACCACTCAGGGAGCTGCCTGAACCTCACCAGCAGTAGCTGAAGCAATAGTCCACCTGCCTGATCAAACCACACAAGAGGGAAAACATTTAAACAGTTTGTCTGGCATGACACAAGACAATTGATAAACTCAGCAAGCTTTTTCAGATTTTTCTGAATGACAGATCTTGATTGCAGCACATCCTTGTGTAAGTACTCACTTAACAGGGAGAAGAAACTCAGTCCAAAGATGGAGACCTCTTATCTCTTTTTCCAAAACTCAGGAATGCAACTAAAGATTTTAAAGGAACAGCTTTGAAGAATTCTGTATTCTTATAACTAATATTTGCAGCTGCCTTTAGCCTTTGACAAAATGTCAGCAAAAGCAAATATACTTCCTTCTTCACTAGCCTATCTGTACAGAGAGCACACCTGTGCTACTCATGTTCAGCCTTCCAGTCACCAGCAATTTTTGCTTCCTCAGTCTGGAGGAGAATGATTGCAGCAACAGGAGGTAAATGAGACAGAGTAGTCAACGAAAAAATGAAAATGTGTGAAAACAATGTGAAGCATAATAGTTAAACACATACTTTGCTCAATGTATATGAAGAAACCGCTTTGTGACTTCCTGAAGGTCTAAAAATCTTTAACTCCACTTTATACGAGACAGAAGTGTATGAGAATAACAGTTTTTACCTGTGATCCTGCCTTCTCTTTGTCAACTGAAACAAGCTGAGATTTAATCCCTCTCTGACTCCTTTTTCTCAGATGTTGTTTATTGGGTTGAAATTATGTGAAAACCAACACAAATGTGAATTTTATCTCCTTTTCACTGGAAGTGCCAGCAAATTACTCCATCTTAGTGTCCACAGTCGTGAGCCAGTCAGTAGTAAATCTCCCTTTCTACTGAAATCACCTTTTAGAACCAATCTCATAACTCCTGAGAAACGTAAGTTATGAGAAAGCTCAAATCTGTGGTAAGAGAAGGTATCTGAGACCTCCTGTATGGCTGTCACAGGGAACCAGTAATGGTGTATTGATCTAAATCAAGTGCTGCAGGAGAACTGTGGATGTATTCCCAGTAGCTGATGCTCTCATTGTAGCAAGTTTTGCTTTCTGGGAAACTAGAGGATATTAGGTCTGTATTTGTGTTTGCTTGTTTGGAAATGTCTGGAAAGTCAGATTTACTCCTTACTAGGCTTTCAAATGCAGTCCAGGTTCATCCCAGGCTCAGTTTAAATTTAATTAGGATTTTGGTAACATTAAGTTTCTGCCATAGGCAGTGATTAGAGAGTGTTGTAGAATCAGCCTTTGCAAGTGCATTTCTCTCATTGTGATTAGAAAGGGATGGCTGTATTCCTAAAATGGATATCCCAGAAACCAAAGTTAGACAATGCAAGTCTGTCCTCTGGTCTCATAGCAGCCACAAGTATTTGACTGAATCACTAGCAGCATTCCTGATGACAATACTGCTAGCACTGCACAGACCAACTGGGTTTCCAGTTCAAATACAGGATTTCACACAAATCCTGTGAAACCCTTCTCTAAACTTTCCTGTCACCATCTACAAAGGGACACTGGCCTATGTGTTTTTAATAGAGGCCACCCAGACCCCCTCATCTGACAGAGTAGGTGTTCTATGCATGGAGAAAAAGAGTGGTTTCAGTCCCCAAAGAAAGACTAATTTATAGAAAGAAAGATTTCGGGGAAGCCTGAGTTGGATTTCAGTAAGGGTACAGAAAATAAAGTTCTGTGTAGTACCATCCATCCCTTTAACCAGGGCCATACAGAATAACACTCATGTCTTCACTGCCTAATTCTGAGTTCAGGACCTATGCAGGAAATTCCCCTTTCTCCTCCCTTCTAGCAGAAGAGCTGATATCAGCATGTAAGCTTTATTCTCCCAGGAATCCTTATCAGAGATTCTTTCCCTGCTAAACCCAGGGGAAATGCAAGAGCAATTCAATTTGTGAAAGCAAATGGGGTCACCTATCAGCTGCAACCTGATGAGATTTTTTGACAGGGCACTGGGAACACCTGTGTACCCCAAAGCATCACACTGTTCAGATTTCCTAGAGGACAGTGAAACTTGTCCTGGTTCTAGCCAGGATGGGTTAATTTTTGTAGACACACAGGTTATTCTGTACCACCTCACCTCATCTTCTGGGGACATGAGAAGGGGTCGGGGTAGCTTGGTGGTAGTTTGTGTATTGCCAGTTTCCACATGGTTTCCACATGTGTCAATTGTTTGCCTTTCTCATATACTCCTGTATTAATATTGTTGCTCTTACTGTTAATTTCATATTTCATTGTTGTTTTCAGTAAATTTTTCTTACCTTAACTCATGATTTTACCCTTTGTTCCTCCAATTCTGCTCTCCAGCCCTCCACAGGGGGAGAGGAAGGGGGCAAGGGGAGTGAGCCAGCACCACATGGTTTGTAGTGTTTCATTGGGAACACTGAATTGAGGAACACCTTTCCTAAACCACAACAAATACTTACCTTCAAGTATTTCTCAGATGGTTGATAGGCTCTTCCTCATTAATGAATTCAGACTTCACAACATATTGTCTTGACATAAGGATAACATTTAGAGATTCAAAGACAGTAAGTAGCAAAAGAGGTTGTCTGAAATAATTTATGTGAGTAATGTTTTTTAATTAAGTTCAAGGTCCTTTGAGCATAGGCCTGATAAATACAAAACCCATACATAAGACTATAAACATTTTTAAAATATCTTAAACTATTTTAAAAAGCAATACTGAAAGTCTAATACAAACATAAATGTGAAAAATAAATAATAACAGATTTAGGATCTTGGTTCTGTTCCTTTCTGACATCCACATTCAGTTTTGCTGTGGTTTATCATTGGGAATTTAAAACCAAAAATTTTGAGAACTTCTCTGAGACCAGAGTAGAATTTAATATTCTAGCTGTACTTACGACTTCAATCATTTTCAGTAGCAGAAACCAATACTCATGCTTTCATTGTAGTTTTCAGGTTCTAACACACTGTCTTTTTTCAAAGCTTCCCTCTTGTTACAAAGATCATGGCCATCTGTCAGCCTCTGCTCAGAGGATGAATTACTCTCCATGAGAATGATGAGGAGCAGTGGCCAGCACATGATTGTTAATAACAAGGCTGCAGCATTCTAAGAGGGAGAGAAACCTTCTTTTAACAGCTCTTTGGAAAGAAATATCCAGAAATAGGCATCTCTGAAATGTCCAATATAACAAATTGAAATGGAGTCTTAAAATGCACTGGGTAAATGCTGCTGATACACATATTTTAAGAGAGGAAAGATGGTAACAATAGGTAGAGCATTTCAGAGAACATGGATGGACTTTGCTTGCTGGACAGCACAAAGTCTAATGAAAAGAGGTCCAAAGCTCTTGTAGCTGTGGCATGGAAAGACAGTTAAAACAGAATGATCTTGATTTGTTTAGTTCATTTCTTTTTACACCAGTCAGAACAGGTAGCTGTATCTGTAGAAATGAGGGCCAGACCATTACAGTCTCCCCACCACCAGCACCTTCAGCCATTACTGTGAGCAAAGAAAGGGTTTATTCTTCCTAACGAACTGTTGGAAATTTTTTCAAAGTCAAAACCAGATCAAAAGTATCTGTAAATCATCTCTCTTATCCTCACATTAACCTAGGAGCATTGAAGACAGAAGAACTATGGTCTCCACCTGTTCCCCAAGCTACCTGGGGAGAGACTGTGCTGTCAGAGCAGCATGCTAACTAAAAATGAGTAAAGAAGAAGAATTTGCTCGAGAATTTTCCTAGACTGTTAAAACCAGTGGGAAATGCTTCTTCAGAGAAATACTCTAACAAGGAAAACCACTTATGCAAAAGCATCAGAATTTTCTAGGGGAAATGTCATATGCCTGGAAAAAGACATGCAATTTTCTGTCAAGGGAGTAAAAATGTTAGTTTTGTGATTGCCCACCTGGAGGGACTCTATCCATTAAACTCACTACTCCCTAGAAGAAAGCAAATAGGTAAAAGCAACCCCTCATGAAGCTACTGCCTTCTGCAAATGTTGTTGTCTCCCACACAGATATTGATTAATGCCCTAGGTTTTCTTCCACATTTTCCTACTTTTCTAACAGTTTTTTTTCATTCTTATTATTTTTGTTTCGAATAAAAGTTTTCTAGATAAACAGGTTTTTATAAAATCTTAAAACGCATGCTGAGTCAGTACAGCAATACCTTGCAGGAGAACAGCTTTAGGAAAGGATCTGCTATTACAGAAAGCATGGTAAATTAGTTTTTACTGAATGCCTTCCAGGGTCTTTTCAAAAGCCTCTGGTTACTGGGTAATTCACAGATGACATTATTTCCACTCACATGGGTTTGCACCAATGTGAAAGGTTAATTTTCATATAAATTACACAGGAGATGGAATGTCACCCCCAGAGCTAAGGAAGAGGTAAGTAAAAGAAAATGCAGATGAATGGAATCACCTGAGAGAAAATAAAGGGCAGAATAGAAACAGGATGTTTTAGTTCGTAAAAATGCTGTAGAGATCACAAGACTTATCTCTCCCTTGCAGAATTTCTCTTCTAAATCAACATCAACATTCAGATTTCAGTCTCCATAACTTACCTTTTTCCAAGAGGAAAGCCCAATTTCCTGAGCATATTTTGATTCCTTTGTATGTAGCAACCATTTGTGAATGGGTTGCTACAAAACTTATGAAAGTGTAGTAGAATGTAGCACATTTTCTGTTCCTTCTACAGAAAAATGGTGACATGATTGTTGTAATGAAAACCATCCTGTCCGTGACCTTGAATACTTAGCCTCTGAAGTAAAATTCAAAGAGGAGGAAAGTAGGTTGTGATATTTATCTTTTTTAACTTGGTACATCCAAGACAGAAATGTATCCCGGCACAGTCTGCAGAAAATGTCATTCCTTCTTTTAAGAAGGAAAATCTTTACTTCCAAGATCCTGAGACTTAGTGTATTGAACGTAGAAAGAAAAAATTATGATGAGAGTCCCAGACACCAGTACATTTGCAATCAAAGCTACCTCTGAAGAAAGAATTGAAATAAATGGCAAAGTGAGAGCTGTGTGAGGCAGAAGGAAGAACTGGGAGTAAGGGAATTAAGAAGCAGTGAATAGCAAACATCTGCAAGAAAACTGCTGATTTGTGGCTGAGCAACTTTTCATACTGAGCCAGATGGTTCATTAGCAAAAAAGCATGGGTAGATGCCAAAGCAGCTTTAACTCTGCAGTGACCAACACCTGTACCTATTGCTTCCAGTAGCATTACAGAGCCAGGGCACACCGGAGATGTGACATGTAATTTTGTTAATATTAAGGCTGACAATATCGAATCATGGGCATCCACTGCAAATTCTAACCTGTAAATAGCCCCCCAAACATGCCTGGGGTCTGGGAGATAAGGCAGAAGATTATTTTTAAAGATATAATAGATGTGTTGCTTTGTAGCAGCATCTTACTGTCCTTTGCTGTTACTTGTCATTTTATGACCTCTTCTTACCATCCACCAAGTTCCAGGGAAAATGTGACATTTGCTTAATGTCCAATTTGTTCCATATTCATTTCTCAAGGCACTAGACATTCTCTTTCCATCTCCACTTTTACCTTTCTCTCAGACACTAATATCAGCTATGACAAATGCTTGGTTGTTCCTGTACTGAAAGCAGAGACTTATTTCACTCTTTGTAAATATAGTACATGCTGAGGCCAAATTTTCAGTTGCTCTTTCCTGTCATCTTAGTCACAACTGTGGGTGAATGAGTTTCTTTGAAAATCAGGCCCACCCAGGCTCATACAAATTCTCTGTGACAACACTTGGGCATCTGCTTTAGAGCAAACAGTGTGGACAGAGAGACTGCTGCCCTCTTTCACCTCAAAAACATCAGCACTGTAGATTGCCCATTAAAGGAGGCACTAAGAACACCTGGGTTTGTATCTCAGGCCATCTCTGTGGAAATCAGGTGATACTTCATGCCACTCTCACCAAATCTGTAAAATAAATCTGTATTTATACCCTCCCAAGGCCACCTTGCAATGAAAAGGAAAAGAGCTGTGGAGTGAAGGACAACAGCACTAATTTATAATTACAACCCTTTACCCAGGATGATGGGGTACATAAGCATCCATCAAAGACAAGTGAGTGCTTAGTAGATACTGAGTCAGGCTTGTAATTTCCCAAGCAGCTGGCAAGGACATCCTTTCAATGGCTGAATATGCTTTCTCCCATGCTGATAGCTTTGTGCTTAAGGCTAATATTATATTTAAAAGTATACTTAGCATTATATCAATATAATGCAGTCCCTTCACCTTGCTGGAGACATCTGTCCAGAGTTTATATAGCTTTGAAAATCTGGCACCAACAGCAGTGATGATGTTTTCTGTCTTTATTCTGGAAGTGGTGATACCACTTCCAAGAACCTATGTACAAACCACCCAATATAGCTAGCCAAGCAAAAAAAAAGAAAAAATAATGCCTCTCTTCTTTCTCCACTTGAAAGAAAGTCTCCATTGCCTCTGGACATTATTCCATCATGTACTTTCTATGCCATTTTCCTAGAAACCCAAATGACAAAACTCACTTATATTCTGCACACAGTACTCAGGGATTGATCTCAATCTTTCATCCTAACCAAATTCTAAAATCAGAAAAGACATCCTGATCACATGTAGCTGGTCTTCCCATTGTCCACTGAAAACTACAGTGTCATTTGAATGTGTCTTCAAACTCCCCTGATGGGGTCAAAGAAACTGAGTGCTGAAAAACAGCTATAGCCACAGACCAGCTGGCATTATTCTGAACTCCAGGTGTTGCTGCCTTACCTTCACCCGTCTGGTCAGAGGGGAGGTCCCTTGATTAAAAAGTGTGGATATAGACATCAAAAACTAGAAGATTTAACATGTCATCAAGTATGTTTTAGAATTGGATTTGTATTTACCTGCCAGAAAGCTATGTGGTTAAAACATCACTACCTGTCTTGCCCTCAGGATATAGGATTCCTTTGTCATTTCCTGGTTTTACATCTCACTCTGCTCTTGTTTTTCACTAGCTGCTTCTCTGGGATTTGACCTTAATTCAAGGAAATTTTGGTGTTTTTTATGGAAGTGTCTAGATGTGAGAACAGATACCTTTGCTCATCCTTCAGAGAATACATCCTTAACTTCTCCACCGCATAATCTAAAGGTTTACAGTGTTGTATTTGCACTTTGATTTCCTATTTGCACTTCCTCTCATAGCTTTGTGTGATTAGGCTCAGCTTGGGTTTAGAGCAAAGCCTTGCTTTTCTTCCCTCTCAATGCAAAAGTATTTCTTGCACCTGTGGCCTCTGTTTCAAAGTATTTCACATGAATCCTTGCCATTATTCAAACAGCTTGTACTCCAAACCTCCTTGGGATACTTGAACTTTACTGGAATTCTGCTCCCTGCCTCTGTCTATACTCTCAAGAAGTTTCCCTTCTTCCTTCTCACCCCAGTCCAACACTGAACAAGACTGTGGTGGTTTGACCCTGGCTGGATGCCAGACACCCACCAGAGATACTCTGCTCTGACACTCTCCTCCACAATGAGACAGGGGAGAGAAAACATAACAAAAGGTTCATGAATTGAGATAAAGGCAGGGAGAGATCCCTCACCAGTTACTGTCATGGGCATTATAGACTTGGCTTGCGGAAATCAATTGAAATTATAACCAATCAAAATCAGAGACAGATAATAAAAAGTAAAACAAAATATAAAAAATACCTTCCCCCCAATCCTTCCTCCTTCCTGTGGGAGGCAGAGGGAGATAAGGAGGGGAATTATGGTCAGTTCATCACACACTGTTCCTCAGGGAGAGAAGTCCTTCCCACAGGAAATAGTTCTCCATGAGCTCCTCCAGAGTCCTTGCTATGGGTTCAGTTCTTCACAAATTGTTCCGGAGGGGGTCCCTTTCCATGGGGTGCAGTTCTTCAAAAACAGGCTGCTCCAGGGTGGGTCCCCCACAGGGCTGCAAGTGGTGCCAGGAAATCTGGTCCAGCCTGGGCTCCTCTCTCCACAGGTCTGCAGGTCCCTCCAGGAGTCTGCTTCAGCATGTGCTTCCCATAGGGCCATAGCCTTCTTTCCACTGGCTCCAGAATGGATCTCCCCCATTGCAGGTGGATCTCTTTATCTCCATTGACCTCCACGGGTGCAGGGGCACAGCTGCTTCACCATGGTCTGCCCCACGGGCTGCAGGTGAATCTCAGCTTAGCTGCCTGGGGCATCTCCTCCCACTCCCACTGCCTTGGCTGTCTGCAGAGCTGTTCCACTCACATATTGTAAATTCTCTCTTCTCTGAGCACAATTACAGCTGCACAATAACTTTTTTTCCCTTCTTAAATATGTTATCACAGAGGCATTACTACGATTCCCAACTGGCTTGGCCATGGTCAGTGGTGGGTCTTGGCAGGTGGCTTTGCCACACATGGGGAAGATTCTGGCAGCTTCTCACAGAAGCCACCCCTTTATCCCCCTTGCTACCAAAACCTGGCCACACAAGCCTAATACAAACCCAAATATTCTTATTTGGGTGGCAAGTGTTACAACCTTGCTGCTGCCTCCTACACAAGGAGTAGTGTGTCAATAAATGAGACAGTGGTTGTGGTTTAGTTAAGAAGTAGTCTATTATGTCCTCTGATATATGACTGAAACACTCTACCCTCTCACCAGTTGTGCAGGATACGTTGGCATCCTTGGCACATAAAGATCTGGATGTTCTTTAAAAACAGTAGAGATCTATTTTCTTAGGCATGATACACTTAATGCATCAATCAGTAAACATTTCTTTGTGCAATCAAACTGAGAAAAGAGCCTAGTTTTGCTATTCATATTTTGGGATAGCACATAGCATAATTTATTAGGATTTGCATTCATGGTCGTGTATATGACAACTGATTTGCAGCTCTGAACCCTCAATACACAGCTAAAGATAATCACCAGTAACTGTCTTGTTATTGTTCCCTTGCATGTCAAGGATGTTTATTCATGGGCCTCTGGCTGTCTTCTCATCACTTTGGCCCTGCTCTCAAGTCACTAGATCTGAGTCTGTGTCTTCACCTCAGTTTCCCACTGTCATTATAGAATAACCATTTGTATTGCCACCCATCATCACTGAGCTTTGATCAAAACTAAAGTCACTCTCTGGAGCTGTCATTGATTTTGTGTGCTGGAGACAAAAAGCCATCACATCAGTACGGAAGAGCAGCTCTCTAGGACCCTATTTTTGTGCCATGCTTCATGACTTTGATATTTCAAACACATCTGTGTAACTTTGGCTCTTTGGCCCTCCAGTCCTCATCTACGCTTTCGCCGTTTCAACATACTTTCCATTATCTTCATGCCACAATCTGTTCCATAGTTTCTCACTTTTACTTCACTGCAGTCAAAAGCTGAAGTTGCTAATCCTCTCCTGGTCCTTGCTCTTACATCAAGGAGCAAAGCAAAGACAGTCATTCCATGTTAAAATGCCATTAATACTGTTGTGAGGTTTTTCATTCCATCATTTTTAGAAATACAGGACATCTGATGCAGCACTGGAACTGGTCACAGTAGAAGCACCTTAAGTGCTGAGATGCCACAAAGACAGATGCAATCCTCCAATCATACATTTAGGTTCAAGTTGCATCTTTAACCCTTGTCTCTCTCATAGGTAGAAGGAAAGAAAGAAGAAGAACAAAATTAATTTACACATTTCAATATGTAATTTTTTTGGAAGATGTAGCAGTGAAAAAATGCAGAGACAGTTTAAGAGACAAGTCATATCTGCTCAATCAATATTAGCATAGTGATTTCATATCTAAAGTACAATTATTTCCTCTCTTTTAACCAGTAAATCAGATGGAAATTAATCTATTTACAACTAGTCTGCAAAATATTTCATCATTTTACAAAATTAATTACAAGTCCACATATCAGAGCAAAGATAAATTCAATTGATTGAGAAACCAACCATGACACGAGACTGAGTAGTGAGAACACGAGTGTGCAAAATAAGCCATACTTATATTTATAGTATCTTTATCAATAGTACCATTAAAATATAGAGTAACACACGTCTGGGTACCTAATTTGGCCATGTATAGCAGTCAACAAATATTTTCAGCAAAGTGTCTTTCACACATACCTATAGTGCCCTTCAACTGCACAGCATAGCAACAAAGTTACTGGTAAAAGGAAATTTAATCCTATATAACATTTATTATATACTGTATAGAGAGACTCTAACTTCAACTCTTCACTGTCCCTGATACATTCACTGTACACAATACAAAGAATATAAAGAAAAATGTCAGTCATGTCCAGACAGGTGAAAATTGTGGCCTTGCAACTATTAGCTGAATATAAGATATAAAGACCCCATTGTGTTTTTTGCTGACACCGTTTTTGAGTAACTAACAAAGACAAATTTTTCAGAACTTTGCCAGGAGGTTTTTTGATGTATTTGATGACCAAACCCACTAGCCTAACATGTTGGTGGTTATGCTCTACAAATGAGCAATCCAACCCTGGAAGTGTCCAAGGCCAGGCTGGATGGGGTTTCTGAGCAACCTGGTCTGGTGGAAGGCTGGAACCTGCTGGAGCACACAATCTTCAATGTCCCTTCCAACCAAAACCATCCTAAGCTTCCATGAATGTCTGTGGACACTTCAAGTAAAAATTCAGTGTATCTTTTTGTGACAGTAGTCTCCATCTGCAAGAACATTTTTTCTTAGCAGCAGAAGTTCCACAGGTATTGAGGCACAGTTCAACTTTGCCAAGGATCAGATTCAGAGACAAAAATAGTTCTCTTTAAGTAATCTCAGAGTAAAAAGCCAAAGCCTCAAAAACTGGAGCCCAGAAGAGATTTCACAGAAGCAATAAGGGCATAACTTTCTCTTTAAATCTGATGAAAACTGTAAGCAAATCACAGCACTTCTCAATTTCACAGACAGGCAGATTCAGCCAATCCTGAAAATATCACAAGATTCTAAGAGCTGGACAATTCTCATTGGTACTGAAAACCTGAGTTTCTAAAAGGCTTTTTCAGTGAACAAAAGATTTGTCCTTTAGTCTGACAAAACCAACAAGACTGGCAACACCCCTACCAGCACAGATGTCAACACCCATTTTTAGAGTGGAGACTACAGGCAGATTTAATATTCTCACGAAATACCATATATTTTGCCTCATCTTGTTTTGCTAAAGGTTCATGATGAAGAAATAGAGTCTTTAGCATTATGAAACATTAGAGCAATACAGGTGGGCAGGAAGTCACTGTCCACTTCTACTCAAATTCATTCTCTTTCTTCAAGACTCTTAGTGGGAATGTCAGTCATATTATCAAGTTTAAAGAACACCTTGCTACATTGTTCAACAAGTTGGCTTTTTCAGGAGACATATTTCCACTTTTGTAACGGCCTGCAGCATTGTGTGAAGCCAAAATGGCAGATGGTCTCACAGTCATGTTGTTGTTACGTTCCCAAACTCACAGAACCGGTTTTGTTTTAACCAAGATGTTTATATTCTTTGCTCATAATAGCTATCTCGGGCTAGCTTTGCCTTACTGTTCACATTTCATTCCCCTTATCTTACACTGCCAGTGGGAGAATCTGAGTGTGGCTGTCAGTGAACTGCCTTCATGACTCATATTTTTGCACCTGCACACAGGACAGCATGAAGTCAGTCCCACATGGTGCATGGCAAAACCAAAATTTTGTCTTGCTCAATTGCACGTGCATTTGGAAATGCATTCACATGCATTTTTTCTCATTAAAATATATTTCCTAGTAAAAATGTATTTTCCTAGTTTAGGAAATTAAAATGCTTAATTGTCAGGTCCTAATCATTCTAAAATTTTCTGCGATATAAATGTTGCTCTTGCAACAATTTGTCATGACATTTGGAATGATTTCATGTATCGGAAAACAGCTAGAGGTAAGAGGTAAAATAGCCTCAAGAGAAAACATTAAGAATGTACTATTTTTAAAAGAAGGAAAAATGCTTGTGTGTTTGAGACAAAGAAAAGGCACATCAGTGATCCCACCTTCTTGTCCACATCTTAGTGATTCTTTCAAAGGCTGCTTTAGTCAGGTTGTTTGTGCAGTGTGACAGGGACTCACTCCCTGCAGGGGCACTGGCAACCCTCAGCAGTCACCTGTTCTGCGTGAAGGGGGATGACAGATAAATGTTGGTATCTGTGAAGGCTGCCAAGAGCTACAAAGGCCTAACCAGCAGGCAGTGTTGACTGACTTCCAAATTCTACCACTCCCCAGGGACTGCAAAATATGGGAAGTGCTATGAGGAGGTGAATCCTTTTATTCAAGGTTCTCAAACCTACATCGTCTTCAGGTAGTTTTGCTCCAAGATCAAGGCAAAAGTCATCATTTATGGATTTAAAGTTAAATAGCCATTATATAAACTGCAAAAGTCATGAAAGAAACTAGCACTGAAATTCCAGTCTGCTTTTAACCAGCCAAGTGTCCTAATTATGGCCAAAGAACCTGATTTATTCTGGAAACTCAGAAATAGTCCAGTGGTTTAATGAGGACCACCAAGAACTTTGGATGTAGGTGCTGAATTTATGAATCATATTCTGACTCTTTGAGGAAAATAAGAAATAAAAGAAAAAAGAATAAAGCCAAGACCTACATAGTTAGATACGAGATTATTATTCTTAAAATGGGTCTAGTGACCTACACTACGTGTTTGTGTTGCTATGTCAGTGCTAACTGTACTATTTTCTTACTCATGCCACTTACAGATGCACAGTGTTATGCAGTGCATTGCCTGTTTTAATATGTTGCTCCATAGACTGACTCACTAGCTAATCATATGTGCAGACAACCAGAAACATTCTTGAAAGAATTTTGGCTCTTTGATTTTTTTCCTCCGAATGAAAATTACAAGTTTTTCCACTCCACTCATCTGGTGCTCTAAATGTTAAGTTATATATAATGTTTCTCACAGGGACTGAGGCATTAGCTGGTATTCACAGGCTCCCATTTCTGAGAGATGTTGACAGTAAAGTGGAGAGTCCTTGTCTCAGTTTCTTTGTATATATTCACATTTAAATGCAAGGGAATCCATCCTGCTGAACCCAGGCTCAGAGACGGAAAGGGAGGAGGTGACCCAAGCACCAGAGCAGGAATTCTCCTGCAGCCCATGGAGAAGACCATGGTGGAGCAGGTTGCTCCCCTGCAGCAGACCACGGTGGAGCAGATATTCACACTGCAGCCTATGGAGGACACCATGGGTTCTTCAGCTTTGCTCACTTTCCCCTGGCTAACAGCCACACGTGGATAGCTGTAAGGTACCAAACTTCTGTTTCCACACACCACAATACATTTTGATGATATTTTTTTCCTGATTATATCATTCAATTCTTCCAAGTTCTGGTTTTTTTTTTCACTGGTGGAAAAGATAAGAAATACAGGTATATTATATTCTCACAAGTATTTTTACAGGAACAAGTGCCTATATAATTTCTGTATTCATAAATTAATAATAAGTATTTAGGCACACTTCAGACTGCTGAGCTTTCTAGCACTAGTAGTATGTCGCTCTTTAGCACCAAAAATTATCATGTAGTTTGCAAAAAAAAATTCAATTTTAACAAAACCATCTTTTTAGAACCAATTTTAACATTTACAACAAGTTTCTGGATCTCAGATGAAGCAGTCTGTAGGAATCCGTGCAAAATTGAGACATTTGTAATGAAATTGCTATCAACTTTATCAATATAACCTTTCAGTAATTTATAGATCATCAAAAGGATGTGGTTAATCTGAGCAAAGTTTGCAGAATTTTCAGATTTGTGAAGAGTCTTAAAATGGTTTTCATCCTAATTCAAGGTGGGTGGGAGCAAATTTCTGAAATTTCAGCATCTCCTGTAGAGCAGGATTTCAGTGCTTTGACCATGCTATTGACTTGACATTTCCCAGAAACTACAACTCCAGCACTGTATTCTAGCACACATTGAGACTAAAGGCTGTAAGCACTTGAAAAGTATTCAGGAAATGCCATTGCTCCTCTAGAATATATTTAGAATGTTTTTGTCAAAATTAAGTATTTCTTCAAGCAGGTAAGTGGCACTGTGTATTAGAGGCTAGAGAGAATGACAGTATGTGGGGTCTCTATCTAAGAATGGTAATAACAGATTAGTTACAAAACCACAGAATAAGCTCTAGGATAAATTCTTTTAGGGAGGTTCTTCGTGGTACTGTGATTCACATTAATGCAGTGACCCTTTCCATTGTTCTGAGTCAATAATGCATTCCAGCACAGAGGCATGAATGTGAATTCCATTCAAAATCAAGCGTAAGCCTTAACCACACAGGAATCCAAAATTCCTGAATTCAGGAAAAAACCACGTTGCTAGGACCTCAGAAGAAATGGCTATGAATCCTGCCCCTGGAGCTGACCAGTTCAACTCCCTGCTTCATGAAATATGGCAGTGGAGTCCTTCTAACAGAGACATTCAAAAAATTTGTGCAGATGGAAACTGATAATACTTCCCAGCTACCTCTCCACTACAGCCCTCCAAGAATAAGGAGCTACGTGATTAGAGAACTGGGAGATAATATACCAAAGAAATTAATTACAAGCTGATTACACATGGCACCAGTTTCATGTCTTCTCACCTTACCACCAAGAGACTGGGACACACAACAGCAGATCTCAGTCCTGCATCCATGGTTTCTGGTAACAGCTCCCATCATGCCATTCTACAATAGGAGCACTCAGCCTCATTCTCTCTCTTTGTTTTTTAGTTTAAATATGACTATAGAAGCACTTGAAGCTGACCTAAAAAGGTGGGGTTAATGAAAATCATGCAGATATTGAATGTCAGAAGAATGAGTTGAGGATTTGCATGCATCATAGTGAAGCCACTGCATATATTTCCATAACAGTAAGTGATGAATAATAAAACCTTCAAGTTTCATGTTTTTATCATGTCATCATCTCTGATTTAATATTCTTTTTGGTGCATTTTTTTCTTCCTTGTTCACAGTGCTCCTTCCTTCATTATTTAGTTCAAATGATAAGCCTTTCTCCACCTTTGGGAGTTTTATTTATACGTTTTTCCCTTCCTGATGCAAAACAGAAATATGTATTAAGAAGCCATCCCAGAGGTGATTAGAGTCATTCATATGTAAAGTAAAAGGAGGACTCACTGGGGAGGACTGCTGAGCTCATGTCACTGTTTAAAAAAAACTTGGTTTTGTCTTTTCTTTCTTCTATTTTGCATACCTCCCCCACTCCCCCCAAAAAAAAGAAAACCTCACACATGCCAAAATAGATGACAAAAAAAATTTATGGTGCTATTTGGTCAAGGTCTTAGAAAGTTGTTCTCTTTAGGGAATGGTGGTAATTTGTGTTTTAGGTCTAACCAGGTAGATGGTCAGTCCTTGGGACTACCTGATCCTGTAGCTGCTGAGTGCTTGCAGAAGTGCTATTAAGTCTAATCCTTCCAGTCTGAACCCAAAGACAATGTTTACCTTTCATTTCAAAGCAAATAGAACCAAGATTTATAGTGGAGATTATTATCTCTGTTTTACAGATTAAGATTGGTGTAATAAAGCCTCAGAATAGGACCCCGCTGCCTACCTTGGTTTCGGACAAAACTTTTCATTCTCCTATTAACCCCTGCCAAATGGAAATTTAAGGGGACCTGAACTGCTCTTAGCTATCACCTAGCTAGAGAGGCATCCAAATTTCCTTCAGCAAGATACTTCATTTTTTCTTTTCGTGGAGCCCGAGACATTTTTCAGTGAATGTCGTAAAAATGACTGTGTGACTTGGCCACTGTCAACTTGCTTTAAGGTTCTGAGTATAATGCAGGGATTCCCCAGGGAGCTTTGGGTGCTTATTTTTCTAACAGAAAAATCCTCTTGGCTGTCTCTGACTAGGAGCGCCTATGTGTCAGTAATATTGAATTATTTAATACCCAACCTTTATACCTGCTTATCTCTTAGTGTAATTCAGACACTTTGTGCTCAGTTCCACCATTGGAGCTTTTTCCAATACATTTCCTTTAATATTTGCCTACTGGAGCAGATCTGAGCAGATAAAGAGAAACATTCAAATATTTTGAGTTAGACCAAAACTGTTCAAATGCAGCCTTACTGGAAGATTTTCAGTGCCCTTTAGGAGCCACCTTAGCCTTTGCAAACTTATCCTCTTATTTAATTCTCAATACATTTAGATACCAATGTTGTCAACTGCTGAATAAGCTGTATTAGCCAAATATGACTAATATATTTTAAATTAGTTTTAAGCCTGTGGTTATGACAGCCTCCAACAAAGGCTAAGACAATTATGACAGATGCCAAATATAAAAACAACTGGAGACTAAAGAAAGAGAAAACTAATACAGAATTTTATAAGTGACATTTGAATTATTTGCACATTAAGAATTTATTTAACATATAATTTTACCTTGCCTAAGCTATTTTGATCAATCTTTCCAAAAGAAATAATTTAGACTTCTTCTGTTAAAAAGAGCTAAGCTAAAAACTAAATCCCTTGCTGAAGTATTCTGTCTGATTTATTTGACCTGCTTTATGTTTATTTAAAAACAAACAAAACACCCTAAAATGCTGTCAATTAGGGGTGACCTGAAATCTGGTAAGAAAATCACTGTACAACATCTATAGTCGTTTGCACTCCTTTTTTTATCTTAGCTTAAATGAAAATATAAGCAGAAAAAGGAGAATAATATGCCAGAAATTAACTTTTTGCCCTGACCAGAGTGCAAAATTCTCATTGAGACTGGAATTTCAGCCCAGATGGCTTGGCCAGTAAACAAATGTCAACAGTGTGAACTGCACTGTATATTATTTGACATCTTGACATTTAGCAGACTTAGACAAAACTATTACAAGAGACACAGATACTTTAAGGATGAGCCTTACTAATACCACTATACTATTTTCTGCTGCTGTTCTCCTGGATTATGTGGCAGTGTGAAGGCAGCTCAGGCTGTATGCAAAACAGCAAATTCAGCAGTACTGCCCCCTCTCTAACGCACTTTGCCCAGTCTTGGGCATTTCACAACCAGATAAGGATTAGCCCAAAGTAAAAACCCATGGAATGCATTCAGCATGGACATCAGATGGCATTTCACCACGCAGACCTTGCTCCCTCTGGACCACAGTCCTGGCTGGTGTAGACATGCTGGCAAGCACATCAGGAGAAACAAAAAGCCTCGGAGTCCCTCAGGTGCTTCACCTAAGCGTCTGAGCCATCTTGCAATCGGATTTCAAAGCACTAAATATTCATCACAATGAATTCGATCAATCAATGGTATACAGAAGTGTCACTGCAAGGCATTCTACAGGCAATTTCTGAAAGCAATTTTTATTGCAGTTTCCATTACAACTGCAAATAGAAACTTGTTCTTCATCTTTTCATAGCAGTCTCCCACTTGAGCTGTTATCATGAAGTATGTTTTCTGTCTTGAAGTACTGAGGACAGCATAGCACAGATGGGATGAGCCATATAAAATTATTTAGGAATTGGATCCTATTACCAAACAGTTGCCATGTTAAAAATTAGCAGAAAGGGTGCAACAAGATTATTTTACAAAGAGGATGCAGAGGAAGATCAATTACTTCTAATGAGATTTACCCACTTTTTTTCCTTAGAGTTGAGACTTAAAACACCACAGAAATAATACATAACTTTTAATTACAGAGAAGACTTATTTTTTCATAGGGTTCTGTAGGACTTCAGGAGACATCAAAGGGAAATATCCAAAGATTTCTCTATACAGCACTCCATCACACTTCAATTGAAAGCATACTGTTATCTAATAACCAAAATGATGATTGCTCTGCTCTCTGAAACATAATTTTTGAAGGAATTCCTGACATAATGTCCTTTTGCTTTCTAATGTTACTCATGAAGGGTACTAGTTTAGGCTACAGCTGGCAACATAATTAGTTGATTAGGCAGAGTAATTCTGGAGCGTTCACTGATCTTATGCCTGTGATCTAAATAATGAAACATTTTGTCCCTCCAAATAAGAATGCTTTTCAAGCACATGCCAGAATCAAAAAATGTGGTTCTGCTGTGGCAATGTTCCAGAGATGCACCAATGCTTACAAGATGCACCTTGTACCTTGCAGTGGCATGAAATTGGAGTCCAAATGATGATTCAGTACAAATTCTTCTAAATCTGAAGATAGTCTGCAGAAAAGGTATAAATATTCCTTACAGAACAAAAAGATAATAGCCTATCACAATATATTTTAGCAAAGGGTCACCATCCTCAGTGGAAACACATAAACCATAAAAATGTCATTGTAAGTGGCAGAAAAAGAAGTATCTCTTTGTTTTAATTTATACCATAATTTTATATTTTTTGGTAGTAAAATTAAAGCAGCTGTGTATTTCCCCTCTTGAACAGGGAATTGGTTCCCTGGAAATGCTAAGACAGAATTTTCTACAGAATCCAATCCTATCTGAGAGATTCATTGGAAAAATTAATATTGGTTATGATAAAGAAGATTATTTTTGTATCTGTTTTCTCTTTCTCCATCAGTGATAGTGAATAAATAAACTGAATAACATCTCTCAGCCCACCAGCAGTAGCAAGAGTTATTGATTCTAGAATAGATAATTAAACTTTTTAAAATTAAAGATTTTCACTCCAGATAAAGCCTTTGCTTTGTTATTAACAATTCTGGAGAAATGCATTTAAGATTTTCTGGTAAACCATTGCTCCTATTTACTTATACATGAAAATTACTACAGATTTCTCCTCTGAGTTGTTCCTTTACTTCTACTGTTGATGTGAAAAAAGTGCCCACCTACGTATCAGTCCACATGGTAAATAGGCAGTGTTCAATTAACAGTCCCAATTAATATTCACATTTCTCTGAGGTTTTGTTTATTTCATCTTATCATCAGAAATTAATCCAAGATAGAAAAAAGAGAATAAACGGATCAAGATTTCAACACATTCATTAGTAGATCTTCCATTGTAAGCTGCACCTTCCTGACACTCACCATATACATTTCTTTCAATGCCCAAGAGAGGGCCAAGAGCTATTACCTCCCTTTTTGTCAAATATCCCATGAAAAATCAAGGGTGACCTATAAAATCAGAAATTTTCTGTGTTGTTTTGGAAGAAGTAAGCATTTGTCCTTGTTTTCCTGCCTACCTATGAAAGATTAACTGCACTCATTGCTCTACACAAGTGCACATGAAGACTACTCCCAAAGTCCTTCTACAGAGACATTTTTGACTAAAATACATGGATATGAATCAGGGAGGGAAATTAATTTTATGTCAGCAAGAAGCTTCCTGACCTCCTACTATCTGGCAGCACCACATGTTCCCATTCTGCAAAATGATTCAACCCCCTGCAAGCACAAGAACAGCCTTCCCCTGCAAAGGGAAATGAAGAAGGCAGAAGAACCTGGGTTGTTCTATAGAACTATGAAAATCAAGATCCAATAGCAGCATTAAGAGAAAGCCTGAATACAGATGTAAGCTGAACCTGTAAAGAGATAAGCCATATGAAATTATAATGATATTGACATCAAATGAGGAGAAAAAAGAAAACAGAAAATCAGAAGTATTGATAAGCCCTTGAAAATGTTTCATAAGAAGCTTGAAAGCAATCCTGAAAGCCATTTGCATAGATTACACAGGGGAAATGTTCCCAAAATACATGTAAAATAATGAAAAATACTAAGAACACAAGCAGAATAAAGAAAAGATTTAATAAACAGGAAAGTGCAGCAGAAACCAAGCTAAAAGCAGACAGCTCACATGATGAGAACTCAGCTTTTAGTCAATCCCTGCCTTACCAATAGCATTTTGTTTGGTATTTATGGGCTTATTGGTATAAAACACCACGTAACAGCATATATCTACATTGCAGTTTGTGACTTACAGCTAAAGGTCCCTCTCCACAATGGCCTGGGAGGGGAGGGGAGACATCCTCTGAGTGTATGAGGGCCTGGGAAGCATTTAGACTGAAAATATTAATATGTTGTCAGTGGAGAGGAATGCTCGGTATGCCTGAAGGGGGTTGGGCAGGGGGTCTGGGGAGGAAAGGAGAGAGAGAAGTCATTCCTGAAAGACCTTGGATGGAAGGCAATATCCTGAAAATGCCACAATGACTTTAGGAGGAACAGGGCTAATTTACTGATGGTTTAGTAATTGTCAGGCTCCAGTGAAAGCCACAGAAAACCTTTAAAATCCCTATAAAAGGGGCCTGTTTTAAAGAGGTTGTCATTGCTGAAAAGAAAAATAATAGACTAATGGGACTAATTCTAAACCCAGCAGGTCAGGAGCTGAGGCTTTGCAGAATAGAAAGGAAAAGCAATCATGTCAGATGAAAGAGAACTTGTAAGGGGAGAATATTCTGCTGTGTACTGTCAAGCCAATTGTGGACTAATGCACATCTCTCGTTGCTGTCACTAATTTAAACAGGCTGAACATTCAATCACTATTATTGTGTTATCTTTTTAGCTGAAGGTAGAACAAATGAGCATTGAACATTATGACTTCTCCTGTACATGGAAAAAATCTCTGTGCCTACATTTGGTATGCAACATTGCATTTTGTAGCTAGAATGTTTACTTGTAAGTAGAATTGAAGGACATATCTGAGAAAAAGCTAGCAGAAACTGCTTTGGTGGCAATCCCTATCCAATAAATAGAGACACAGATCAGCCAGGTAAGGAAAGGCATGTTGTGGGTCCTATGATTATTTCTCATAAAACTTTGTGTGAAAAGCAACACATCTTTACAGGGCTTCTCCTTTATTTATGCAGTCCATGATGCAGATGTTGAAGAAAAAAAAATTACAAAGCAGAGTTATTAGCAGGAAACTTAGTCATAATTCTATATCTCCAAAACAAGAGATGTCTCTGTCCTCTAAGTTTCTTAAAGAATCATACAATAATTTAGGTTGGAAGAAATTTAGGCCATTTAGGTGGACCTCCAAGAGCAGGGCCAGCTTCCAGTTTAATGAAGTTGCTCAAGGCTGTGTCCAAGAAAGTTTCAAGTATTTACAAGGATGGCAACTCACCAACCTTGCTAGGTAAATATTCCAGTGTTTCACATCCTCATTGTGCAGAAATATTTTCTTTCTATCTATCAGGAAAGTTTAACATTTCTGTATGGAAAGTAAAAATTGCTGGTCTTTTCAGCATGCTAGATAAAGATATTTAAACAAACAAATGCCCAGCCCATTACTAGAACTTTCAGTGTAACCTGAAATACAATAATAAATTTTTAATACTATATGCCTTGCAAAAAAAATAAAAAGGGCAAAAAATTCAAGGACTCAGGATTTCTGAGTTACTACTCTCTCAAATTGAAAAATGGGAACAGAAGTGAGATATCATAGCTTTCTATTCTCCTTTTTAAACTAAATAAATGAAAAAAAAAAAAACAACCCACAAAACATTCTCTTTAGATCCTTCCAAGAGGAGGGTTTTGATACAGCTCTATCTTCACATAGCACACACTAGTACACATAGAACACACACCACACTTCACCAGGACTCACCAAACTGAAGTAGATTCAGGTAACGTATTAGAAATTCTTAAAATTATAGTTACTTTTATATGTATCCTAGTGTCTTAAAAGTCACCATTCTGCTACGGGCTATGGAGCACAAAACAGCACAAGGGTTTCTGTTAAATTTAAACAATAATACAGAACCCTCATAAGCATGGACTGGTCAAGACAGAAGAGAGTAGAAAGAGGAGCTCAGATCTTCACCTCCTGACTTCTGCCCCAGCACTGGTCTAGCCAAATCACAGTCCCAGGTGCACTGGGTAGAGACCTGCAGCAGAGGGAATGAAGACTGCAGCATGGTGTGTCTCCTCATCCCACATTACAGCAGCACAGACACAAAGGAGTCCCTCAACACACACACACTGCCATCACCTTTCCCTCCTCCTCCCCTGCCACCTAAGCCAGGGCTGTGGGGATCTCAGAGCCAGGTGCCTCTGGTGGAGAACAAAACAGATGATGTGGCAGAGATAGCCCTGACATGAGAAAGTGCTACACAGCAACCCATAAATATTGTGCATACATAGAAATGCTCTTCTTTCTGTGACTGGTTTTAACTGAGCAAACTAGCCGGGCCCAAATCACAAGAGTACTCAGGGCAACACTACACAAGTCAGTGCACAAAATGCCATTGTGCCTCTTGTTGTCCAAAAACTGTGAGTGATTCAGCGACTGCCAAGCAAGCCAATAGTGCTGGGATTAAGTAACACAACCCTATTCTATGACTAGAACTATTTCTGTAACTCTATAACCATAGATGCTCCCTAAATTAATTTATACTGACTTGTAAATATACCACTGACAGTAAAACCATCACAGCCTTTAAGAAAAAATTGAGATGATTAGTAAACTCCATGGTTAAAAAAGTCAACCCTTTTACAGGCTGAAATACAGGAATCTTTCAGCTTCTAGTCCCAATATGTTTTTACACCTGGATCTGCTAAAATGATGGTCCCTTTATCACACTTTTGTTCTTCATGTAAAACTACCCTGAAGTCACTTTTTTTTTCCTCCTCAGGGAGCTCAATGGATTAGTTGGCCTTACTTTTTTTAATGAATGGGTCCTGTCCTTGCAGCTGTTGATGTTTTCAGCACTCCCTGTTTCCTCAAGGACATTTACATAACAGCTCTCTTGAATTGTGCTTGTTAGTCCAGCAGCTGAAGCAGGGCACGCCATGGTAACCAGCCCACAATTACCTCTGCGGTCTCCGACAGCGCTGCAACAGCCCCTGCTATGTGAATGGGATGAACACATCTACTGACAATCTCAGGGAGAAACCTGCAAATTACTGTACAAACACACATCACGGTCTTCCATCCTGAATTCAAAACCATTCAGAACACTAACTGAACAAAGTATTTGCTCTTTTCTTCACTGTTATGGTTATTTGTATACATAAAGTAGTAATCTGGTTTTATCCTGTAAAAAGAGTGATGCAATACAAGTCTAGGGCTACAATAATGTAAAAACATCTTCACCATTAAATGAATGGTACTCATTGTTGTCTCTCAGTCATGCACAAATGCTGCTCAGAGACATGCTACAGAGCAAATCAATGCACCATTGTGGTAGTGGGTGTGGGACTGGCACCTGAAAAATATGGCACCTCATTTTGAAAAATATGGATTGCTCCCAACACTTCTGAAAGGTGTAGTAACTCCCCACCCAAGACTATGAGGATCCTGGATGGTTCTGATTGCTATTACATGAATGTCTGTCATTCCCAATGCTTCCACATTACAGAATTTACAAAGTATCTGAAGAAAGTTTCAAATTAACTCCAAATTTCAAAGTGATATCCAGGGGATATTGCACTGAATTCATTAGGGTTTGCTTTGAAGCAAAGACCTTCAGGCATGAACCCAAGTTTCCTAAGCCTGAGTGAAGCTTTCAGAAACCACTGCAAGCAGATTAAAACAGCGATATAACAATGCTCTAACAGAAAAGTAAAACAGCACTGTAAAGTGTAATCTTTCATACAAATCCAGACTAAATCCATGGAAATACGTCTGCTAACTGCAGCTGCTCAGAGCTGTCATAAATAGTTTTATGATATTTAGTGAGGCAAAAAGTGCCTTTAAAAAACTACTGAGAAAGCAGTGGAGCTGCTAAGCATGACAATTAATTGTTCCCACTTCAATGAGATGAGGGAAACAAACAGAGGAGACCCGTGGAAGATAAGCCTAGCATCCATCTTGGGAAGTTCAGCAGATAGCTTTTTGGAATGCTGCTGCCAAAATCCTTCCAACAAAACTCTTCAGAGATCAGCTCTGCAGGCTTTGGCCGAGGAGGTTGCTTCCTCTACCTGCTGCTGGGGATCAGATCAAGTCCTGAGGGTTGGCAATTGTGCTCATCAACTGCAGTGAAAGAACCGTGGTGTAGCCAGGCCTCTGCTCCTCCCTGGCCCCTGTTGCTCCTTGCCCAGGAACTCCTGTTGGGGCCAGGTCTGTTTCCAGTTCCTCAGGAGAGCCCAGAAAGCTGCTTTCCTCCGGCTAAGCAAATAATCCACATTCCCTGCCCAGGCCTTGGCTCTTGGCACCAGCGTCTACAGCCGGCAGGACTGAGCCCAAGCTTGTTCATGGTGGGCAACACTTTGGCTTGAACGTTGGCACCCTAATGTGCAGAGGATTTCTGGCACACGCGGGTGTGCACAGCAGAATCAGATTGCTATTCCGAGAAATTGGACCAATCCCATCCCGGCAAAGCTAGTGGTAATTTTCGTAATTAATGCATTAGGAACAGTCCTCAGGAACTATGCTGAAATGTAATTTTCCATTAGCCTCCACAGGGCGGCAGTTTTACAATGTGACAATTATTCAAATATCACTACATTGTCAAAATTACAGATTTAAGCTGTGTCATGGGTTTTGACATTTGATAAATTCATGATACTTTTTATTACATGTTCCTACTCAGGTGTTAATGTGCAAAATCTCATAAATGCAAAAAATACAATGAAACTTCTGACTTAAGATATTAATTAGGTAATTAAACTGTCACACAAGATTTGTTTGGCCTTTATAAATTAGTAACTCAACCCTCACAATTTATAAGCAGAACAAATAATAAAACAAAAGGCTTGGTTCACTAAAAAACCACCAAGGTTTTGCACAAGCCCAAAGCAGCCATGGAAAATTGATTTTCCACAGCCTACTCAGTCTTGAATAGACACTGCTTTGTAAAAAAATTTTTATTGAGTAGAGCCAAAACTCATTATAGCTTAGACCATTAGGAACAGTGTGTGTTTGCACCATTATTTCTAATGTCATCAACATCACATTTTAATCTCATGTATTAAAGTGGAAAGAGCTCAAAGATGTATTTGCATTTTATTACCAGGGTAAAAGAAGGGGACTGTGTTAGATCTTTAGTAAAATGTGGTCTGTTGGAAAAGGAAGATGATTATGCATTATTTCTCACAGGATGAACTGTGGATGAAGAGGAGGTTCAAGGTAAAGTGAAGCAGCACTTTTTGTACAATGTACCACGATGGAACTCACCATCACTGAACCTAAGGACAGCCAACACAAAAACGGCACTGGACAGATTTGGAGACCAGGACATTACACACAGCATTCCAGGTGCTGCCTAAGAGAAAAATTGACCAGTGATCACTGGAAACTGGGAAGCCCTGAGCAGCATGGACTATCACTTCTTCAGAATTGGGCCTCACTATGGCAAGCAGGTTGGACCACTTCCTGGGGAAGTCTTCCAACTTGAATTATGACATCCCTCAGTCCATGCCCTTGGCTTACACTGTTAACATCCTGGCTGGTATCAGAAAATATGAGGGCTACATGGACATTTGATTTGAACTGGTATGGAGGACTTTATGCTGTGTTAATAAAAAAATTGTGTTACCTGATCCAAGATACATTAAAATCAGCAGTCTCCAGTAGCTTCTCTAGTCATTGAACTGGTCTAGTTGATTTTGCCAGGATTATCATAAAGAAAACCATCTTCAGCATACTCTACACAGCTGAATAATAACTGCATAGGGCTGGGCAACCTGCATGTTACAATTGATACAATTTCTGATCCATGCAAGAACCACCAGCTGCTCACCGAGCTCTTGGCAGAGACCTGATCTCATGATCACAGAGCTTAAATCCAGAGTTGCCACTTGTGATCACCTAATCTGATCTACTTTTCACAGGCCATTATCTTTGTACTGAGCTCAGTAACTTTGTGTTTGACTTAAATACATCTTCCAGCATGACATCCTGTCTCAATTTGAAATGAGAGATGGGGAACCCATCTCATCCCTTCATCATGTACTTCAATGATTAATCACTCTTTCTGTTAAAAATGGGCACGGAATTTCTAATTTTAATTTTGCTGGTGACAGCTTCCAGCCATCGCTTCTGTAGTACTTGGAATTTTCTTATTGTGAATATGCTCACATATTGGAATGAGGTCACCTCTGAGTCTTGTTTTTAATTCACTGACATGCCAATTCCTTTATTTCTCATGGGATGAGGTATTTCTTACAGCTCATGAATCATTTCAGTAGTTCTTTCCCTTGCTCTTTTAAACCTTTGAACCATTTTAAAAATATTAATATGAACTGGATACAATATTCCATTTCTCTGCAGAGAAGACACACTCCTATCAGGAATCCTATCTCCACACTCCTGTCAGGAATCTGGTTTTTAATGGGCATCCTGCCACTGACTGCAGCATACAAAATGAATTTGGATGAAATAAAGTCATATTAAAAGATTGACAGTTACTATATGAGTGATCTTTCTTATACTCAAAGGTTTAGTTGAGCATCCAAATTCCTGAGTAAAGATAGGAAATTTCTTAGTGAAACTTGTTGGCTGTCAAACTGTGGCCTTTCAAAAGTCAGATTTCCACCTGATCTCAGTTTCCATAACTATAAAACTGGAACAAAATCTTGTTAACCCTGGCATACCATTATAAAAATGTTTGCTGTAATACTGTCATAGTAATTCTGTTCTTCACCACTACCAAAATTTTCAAAGAATTATGCCACATTAATGGGATTGTTCAAACTGGAGCAAAGAAGGCTCCAGGGAAACATTACAGCAGCCTTCCAGTACCTACAAGAGAACAGGAGAGGGACTTTTTAAAAGGGCATGACATGACAGGACAAGGTGGAATGGCTTTAAACTGAAGGGAGGTAGACTTAGATTAGGTATTCAGAAGAAATTCTTTACTGTGAGGGTGCTGAGGGTGTTGAGGGTGCTCAGAGAAGTAATGGATGTCCCACCCCTGGAAGTATCAAAGGCCTGGCTGGATGGAGCTCTGAGCAGCCTGGTCTAGTGGAAGGGGTCCAGAAGAGGGAGGTTGGAACTAGATCATCTTTTGGGTTCATTGCAGCCCAAACTATTCTATGATTCTATGAAAAAATAATTTTATGAAACAGTTCTTTCTTTTCCATGGACTATTTAAAGCAACTTCTTAGCCTGTAAAGCCCCTATATACAAGAAAAGCTTTTATCTTAGTGCTTCAATGGTGAGATAGATGATTACTGAGGTAAAAATAAAAGGGCATGGGCTGTACTGTGTTCGTTCAAACCTACTGAATTTTGCAAACTTTTAGCTGACAATTCTCATTTTAGAATCACTGCTGCCATAATAGATGTTTAATAATGCCAATTTAAATGCATTACTGAATTGAAAAAAAGTGCTCTCTAAATGTGTGTTATTTACTTTAGAAATTATTCCTTTTTAGTGATAGGGATACATGGTTTCTCGGAAATGATGGATGCTGCATTCCTTTTGCTGTTCAGGATTCTTATCATCCTTTCAGACAATTGAATTTCTTCCATTTGTAAAATCTATTACCAGCAGAAGGACTGCAAGTAAAAACCAATGACTGGAATCAGAACTGTTTTGGCAATACAGTGAATGAGTACTTCACTGATCCATATCAATACCTAGGAATCCCATCTAAAAAAAAAATTAAAATGGTATTTACTTAAACTTAGAAATTAGAATTCAAGCAATATCATGAAAAAGCTCACAAGGGATAAGAATTCATTATATTCATATAACATATTTCTGTAAAATACACTTTAACTTGGATCAATTTGATGCTTTGAGTTTTGGAATTGCACTAAATAAATACAACCACATTAAATGTCTAAAGGCTGGTTAACCAGAGAAACTGAAGAAAGCAATAGTAGGCTTAGCAACTTTATCCAAAAAGGTACTTTCTAGGCAGAATCTTCTTTAAATCAGATTGAAGCAGCATTTCTTAGTGATCTAAGTGGGACTATTAAACTCATGCTAGTATATATGAAACTACTAGTAACATTTTTGATTTCATAAATAATTATTTGCAGAATGACTCAGACAAAGTAATAGTCCTGACCAGAGTTAAAAATTTATGAACTGATGACACTCTATCAGTTGGACTGCACTTTCAATAGGGCTGATCAACAGAACTGCTCACAAAGTTAACCATAGTACTTAGCAGGATGACACGATGGCCCAGTTCTCTGCAAACATCTCCACAGTCAAACACTTCCATCCTCATGGAGGGGCCTAAGGAGGAGCTGCCTGCTTGTGCTAGGGAAGCCAGAGTGTTTCTCAACTTCAATTATCTTATGCTTACCTACACATGAATATAAAGCTACCTAGAAAACATGTAAATTGCAGGATCTGACCCTTGATGAAACAACACTGCTAAAAATCAGATGTAAAAGAATACTTGGTTTGTTTCCTCTGTCATTTAACTTTAAATCATTACTATAGCATGGAATATGTGGAAAAATAAATTTTTGTTATTTTTTCAAATAATATCAATTTGAATTTTAATATTGTGCCAGTGCAAAGGTATAGATCCAGCAACAGGAAGTCTAACATAGCAGAGAACAACCTGGAAAGCAGAGTCTGAAAGGGATCTGCAGATCCCAGTGGAGAAATGGCATGAACTCTTAAAAGCAGCTGTATTATGACAAGATAAGCTAATACAATTTTTGAACATATTAAAAGAAATTATCAGAAACAGAGAGGCAGTTCTTGTCTGTTGATGAGGTCATTTTAGAATAATATGTTTCTACTACATTTTTTTTAAAGATGTTAAAAAATAAGGACAGAAATGGAATAGGAAGAGTCACAAAGCTAAGACTTAAGACAATGCCTTCAAGCAAGAAACTTCAGGGACCAAATCATCTTGGTTTTTCAGGAAAACGACTGAAAAGAGACTGAAAACTAAAACAGAAAAATAAAATCAGAAGACAGACTTTGAAGGCAGAGAAATTCAGCTGCTGAACTGGAAATTATCATCTAATGTGTTTTTCCATGTTTGGTTATTACGATGGCTATGTACCATGGAACCATTGACAAAGATGGACAGCTTTTTCCTCTTTTTTACCTTTTTCTGTCTAAAGTTCTTACGTGACTTGAATCTAATAACATTTGACTGAATAGGAAATCAGAGAGAAGTCAGGAATTTTTCAGCCCTAGAAAAGATAAAAGTGAGTTACAGCTTTAATTGGCCATTGAATTAGTCATATGAATAATAGCTCATGGTCTTTTCAAGTTCTGTGGCTTAATAAGCCTCCCTTTTATTTCTTTATCTGAAGATTTACTGGAAAATATTCATTTCTTCTGAACTTAGTGATTACATTCAAACTTCAGACATGAAAAAATAAATAGCTATGCAAATGAAAGAAACATAAGCAGCATAAGCTGCTGGGAACACAGGTTTTTACAACCTTCTACGTGTCTGCTACAGGACAAAAACTGACAGGGCACATTGTGACATGGGATTGCATCAGACAGGCTTTGCAGGGCTGCACATAAAAATAAGAAAAGACAAAAGAGGACAGACAGATACACACCAGACAGCAGAACCATCACCCATGCCACAGAGGTGGAACTCAGGCAGTACACTGGCTTTTGTAAGTTCAGAGCTGAACTAACAAACATAGGAGAAATTTTATGCCATTCAAAAACTGAATTCCTATAGAGCCCCATGTGTGGGGCTCTACAGTGCCCTACAGTGCCCACAAGCAGACACTAACTAAAAGCCACCTTGTGTACAACAATAATCCAAACAAAAGGTCAGTAAAGGCAACCATTCTTTACTCTCTATTGTGAATTACTAAGCCTGAAACTCCCTACCTGCATAAACTCTTCCTAAAACACCATTTTCCTTGCAAACAGTAGCATTAAAAATGTTTGGTTAATCTCTGACCAGTCACAAGCTGTTAATGCATTGCCACTATTTTCCATGACACAAATTAAATACCTAAGTACTATTCATTCTTAGTGTACCTAACCACACTACTCAGCAGCAGTGACACTATGGTACATAGTTCAGAGTAAGTTTCCATGAGAGACAGGAACTCAAAAAAAAACAAAATTCAAAAACTCCACTACCTTCTACCCTCAGCACAAAGTGCACTCGTGAACCCTACACATTTAAAATAGGAGTATTGCCATTAAAGTACTCATCAAAAACCTGAAGCTCCATACTATTTAAACAAGCATCCCTGCCTAGAGACAGAAAGAAGCACATGGGTCTTCCCCTTTTAATCCCCCTCCTGGAAATCTGCCCAGTCCAAGGGTGATTATAACTTCCTGTATCTATGTCACAGTCTTTAACTGCTATTTTTGCATATGACCACTATGCTATATTCACCAAACAGTTAATCAATACTTTGCTTTCACCTTGTAACTCACTGTGTGGCACGGGCTTTGTTCACTGCTCATTATTCAATTGCCTTATGATGCCAGAAATATTAATTTCCTCCAGAGCTTCTCAATGCTGCTTATCACTTCAACATCTGAGTACTCCACAAATTCAAATTAATTAACAAAAATTCACAAAAATTCACAGCAGCAAAGAAAAGGTACTTCTGCTGTTTAAAATACAGGGCAAGGAGGCACAAAATAATTAAAGGCAGAGGTATTCACTATTTCTAGATCTTATTTCGGAGGCATTACAGATGTAATTTAAAAGTATTTAAAAATATTTCAAACACAGACATTGCAACATCACTTGCAGGTGTGATTGCTGAGAAAATTGGATTTAGGGCTCTAAAAGGGGTCATTAACAATCAGATAATTGGAAACTATTACACCATTAGAGGTTCCACACAGAACTGGTTTAAGCATCTATATTAGCACTACATAGGAAAAGTATCTTTTGTGCAACAGTGCGTTATTACAGTTGCATGACCTTTCTTTCCCCTCCCATTGCTCATTATTGACTTCCCAGCTCAGGCAATAAACGAAGCAGGAGCCACACGGGCAGCACTCATCTCTCCTGCACAGCCCCAGTACATCCCCAGAGCTGGTCCATCCTGCACAGAGACAGAAATCCTGCGTAAAAACAGTATGTGATCACCCATGTATCATAAGGGGACCAAATTAAGGTTGCCAAGCAACCACCTCCCCACATTATGCCACAAATCCCTGTTCTTCATCTCTTCAGCAAACACATGCCAGGCCCTGTCTCACAGCCTGACTCTCCCTT
This sequence comes from Promerops cafer, assembly GCA_013398275.1. Classification (NCBI taxonomy): domain Eukaryota; kingdom Metazoa; phylum Chordata; class Aves; order Passeriformes; family Nectariniidae; genus Promerops; species Promerops cafer. The sequence goes on along the minus strand of VZSE01005858.1, from coordinate 1,800,392 downwards.
GTCTGCTTCTGTGACCCTAATTACCCATTCTCCCAAAGGCTTCTTCATTGCAATTTCTTTGTCCAGCCAGTGCCCATTTTCTCTCATTATTCCAGTTGTTACCCTGTCTTTCTGTTCTTCGTAATTAGCATTTTGTTCATCCCATTTTCCTATTTCCCTGACCAATGTCAGTCCACTGACATTGCTAAACTATAAGGGGCAAGCAACACTAAAAATATCAGATGAAGATAATGAAGTCTGGCAAAGCCATAAGCAAAAACAGTTGATAAATGAAATTTCCTGTAAACATTTTAATGTACGAAGAGCAAGACTAGAACTAAAAAAGTTCTCTTACACTCCATTCTCAAAGTGATTTTCTGCTACTGTTTCCTTCTAAGTGTGAATTTCACACTAAGATTTCAGCTAATATCTTCAAAGTCTGTTTTATCTAACCTCAGCATATTTTTACTTTACCATCATCTGTTGTTTTGCACGCCAAATCACTAAGTCAAAATAAATTTTAGTTGCAGAAAGAATAGATTATGTGCCTGGTATCAAGAACCATATCTTTATTTGACAGCCAACAATATAACATTTCTTGTCGTAAAACAAATGTATCTATGAATATGCCTGGCTACATAGAGAAAAATGGTCTAGAATATACTTGGAGCAGCAAAAGGTCTGTTGGTCTTCTCCAAGGCATGTGAGAAAAAGCCATGATGAAACAGCTGATAACCAGCCAACAGTAACAAGAAATTTAGTCAATTCAAAGAAGAGCAAAAGAAAGTTAAAACAGCTCAGTACTTTCTCACAGCAAGCAGTAAGGGGGACAGAGCAAAGTGAATTAGGCACTTTACAGCATGATTTGGTTGCTGACTTCACGTAACATGAGACATTTTGCTGTTCAGAAAATTACAATCAGGAAAGCAAATCAGAACCATATCAGGATACACCTCATTGGATAGGGCTGTTGGACGACACATTCCAGCTAGGCCTCCCAGTCTTGGAATGACTTGTGATTTAGGTCTGCTGAATATTGACATCAGCACTTCTGTTTTTCTAGGAAAATTTCACTGTGAACCTCCGAGGTGCAGCAGATGGTGTTGTTCCCCATCAGCCTAATCTAACTCCTTCTGTAACATCTATTTCTCCCATTTTAAAAGAATAGTTGGATCTGGTATCCTTCCCTCCCTTAACTTTTACTTTAAAGAGGAAATGACCCAATGATTCTAGGGCTGAAAGAATACTTAGTATCCCACATCAAGATAAACACAACAGGTCCTGGTAGGACACATGCTCAATATAAACAAAAGAAGATGCTTCTTCCCACAGCAAGGAGCTGTTCTGTGGAACAGATTTCCATGAGACACTGTGGATAACAGAGAAGGAAAAAGATTGGTCAAGGGTTACTGAGTATCAAAACTGTATTAGGCTCAGGTATTCCTGAGAGCCGTCAGTGGCTGGAATGATCCCTAGGGAAGTTCTTCATGTGCTTTTCCTCCCCCAGAGTTCGCCTGCAGCCAGTGATGATAAAGAGAAGCTGCACTACTAGAGGGTAGGTAACTATAGAGATTACAGGAAGGCCTCAAAGTGCATATACTGGGAGAATAACAGGAGCTTGCCCTTTGCTGCTGCTCCTTGGCCTGTGCTTGTGGCTGCTCTTCCTACACGGTTTCCCATTTCAAAGACAAGCTCATCCCTTTAAAAAAATAAAAAATCAGACTTTACCTGTGAAGAGTGAACTGAAGAAGAAAGAAATTAGAGATAACTTTTTTTTTTTTTTTAAAGCAAGGGAGTATAGAAGTGGAAGCAAGAAGGCAGGGGAGAGTCAAAGAATTACAAATGTAAGGATTCACATGGAGACATCAGGCTGAGCATCTCTAACAGCACTTCTGTGAACATACTGAACACACGCAAGGATGTGGGGAGGCTGCCCAGTGGTGGCTAACACAAAGATGGGTCAGGATGAGAAAACAAAAACTGTTCCACAGGCACTGGGATTCCTCTCCAAGCAGCCCTGTCTAAGAGCTGATGATGAGGGGTTCATCCAAGGTGAGAATGTCACTGACTAGAAAATTCTGCTATCTGGTGGGGCCTTGGAAGGGGAGAATATGCAATTTACAGGCTACTGGATAGATGGCCCCCCGGTTTAATTCCACACACGAGCTCTCAGGGTCTCGTGCACATGCTATCCTCGTTCAGAATGATGTAATTGGTTTCCACCTCAATTTGTCCAGTCTTCGCCCACCAGGTCTATGGTTTATGTATTTTTGGCACAGCACAGGTCTAGCTGCAACCAAGTCACTCCCATCCTGTGGCCTTGCACAGCTCTAGCTCACATCTCATGGACAAGGTTGTTGCAGGAGATCTCATTACGTACAATACCCATGCTAGCATTAAACCATTGCTTACAGATTTCTATGAAAATAAAATTAAAAAAAAAATCCACAAATGCCATAATACCATTATTCAGCTTCCCCACGGTGATCCTGAATGCTGCTGAAAGGAGCACCACGTGCAGCCGTGCAAGAACAAAAGCCTGCACGAAACCAGGCGAGCACTAAAGCTGCCTTACTCCAACATGTGTGTGGAACAAGCAGCAACCGAAATCACTAATGGTGACGTTTGCAGCTGGCTTATCAAGCTGCTACCAAGCTTCTTTACAAGATGATTTTTAGATAGGCTATGCTCAGCAAAAAAAGCACAATTTCAGAAGAGGAGAAATGCTAATGGGAACGTAACAGTACTCTGCTGCGTCACAGCGCGAATGTTACATAGAGAAACGAAAGGATAAGAAAGATACAATTCAAGAATAAAATGGCCACCATGCTTCACATACAAGGCAGTCCTATGTACATATATATCTCTGCTCTTTCTTTTTCCCTATGCTTTCAGGACACAGATAATCTTTTCATCTGCTTGGGATATTTATACAGTTCTACAGAAAATTTCAGAAGAAGTTACCAAAAAAATCCCAAACATTACAAAGATTATGAAAATCACACATGCATATATTTGGAGTCTTCTCTCTCTAAATTTCACATTAAAATATGCTTGCTTATCTGCTTACTGAAACACAAACTACGCTAACACCTTCTAATCTGTGGTTAACCTGCTGTGAAGAGTAAAGCAAAACAAAAGATTTTTTCACCCATGGTAGGAAAATATTCTGGCAAACATTCCTGCAAGAAAATCTTTATTGCACCCATGCTTTCAAGGACACAGAGGGCTGTGTCAAGGTTCTTTTTTATGAGAACAGAATGAAAATAAAATATCAAATAGTGCTCAAAAAAGGAGTACCATCCATCTTGTTATGTATGTAGAGAGTAAAAAATAGCATGTGAGTGTAGATCTAAAACTCTATCATTATATAAATGCATTGGAAGAGTAATAAAGGTTGTATAGGCACCATTCTTCTTTGAGTTTTAAAGACTTCATCATACAGTCTGAACAATATCTTTTATCATAAGTTTTGGTGAGGACGTGAAAGTAACAGAGATGTAAACAAACTAATAATGAATTAATTACTAACTAATTTTCCAAAATTTCATAGACACAAAGAGAAATTACTCTTGAAGGCCTAAAGAAGGAGTAGAAGTGAACAAATAGGAAAAAAAATCAGTTCCTCTAAATAAGGTCCACTACATTTCCTAATGACAAAGGCTAAGTGTAAACAACTCTCCCAAAATTCAGTAAGAAAAAGAGCTGACTTCTCAGGTTATTTAGGAAAACTAAACAAGGTGGTAAAGCCTCCCAGCCTATGCAGCAGAAACACATAGCGCAGTCAGAGAAAAAGAGATTCATGACCTATTCCCATCTCTGTGATTCACATTTCAGTGCCAATGCAGTTCATTTACTTAAGCAGCAATTGTCTTCAAAGTGCTGCGCAAACATTTTTCTTTCCAGTACCACCTCCCCTTCTCCCTTGCCTGCAATGGGGTAAAAAGTAAAATCTTTCCTAACAAATGGAGAAAAGAACAAACGGGAAAAATGAACAAAAGGTTTTCAATTATCTGGACATGGCCAGATAAATGTCCAACAAAAAAGGGATGAAAGCCATAGTTATGCCCCACTGCTATTTAGAAGCAATTCGGGGGTGTTTTGCTCAGTAGCACATCCTTACAGGTTGTACAGCCACAGACCTGGAGGTAGCCTGGACTGCAAACACATTTTAATGTCAATCAAGAAAAGGCACAAACTGTGAAAGAAAATAAATCCTAGCCTTGCTAGGACATGCTGGAGTGTAATTCATGCTCCCGTAAAATTTATGTGAAACAAAACATCAAAAAGTGGCAGTCAGTGGAACAGAAATGATGTATGAGGTGTTTGGAAACTGCTCCTGTACGTGCCAAGATTTGACATGACAGTGACTGCCAAGCAATTTCTTGCACCGCTTTCTCGGCACTCTCCGCCCCAGGAACTGCTTCCTGGGGGAGACCCGAACTGTCATCGTCGGCGTCCCACGTCCCCCAGGCCTGACAATCCGCGCCGGCTCCCTCGAAAAGGACTGCGGGGAGTCCCGGCAGGGAGAGTCTCTGCGGGGAGTGCCGGGGGCAGCCGGGGATCGGGCAGAGGCGCCGCTCCCGGCGGCGAAGGGAGCGAGGAAGGGCTGCTGCCACTGCGGCGGCAGCACGGAAGCGGGAAGCTAGGTCCCTCCCGCAAGGGCGGGGGAACCTTCCCACTCTGCCGGCCGCCCGTGCCGCTGCTTTAGCTCGGAGAACAGGAAAATCAACTAAATACAAGAGACAGACGCCGGGGCGGGTTCGCTGCCTACTGGGCGTGCCGGGCGGGGGATGGGGAGCCGAGCAGAGATGCTCTGTGTCAGCGCAGCCCCGGTGTCAGGTCCCTCCCCGGGCAGCTGAGCCCCGCCGAGCAGAGCCAAGCCGAGCGCCGGTGCCGCCCCGTGCCGGGAAGGCATCAGGGCGGCGGGGCCGGCAGCGAGACCCTCACCGCTCCGCGGGGCTGGGGTCGGCCGCTCCTATCCCTGCCTGTCCCCTCCTCGTCCGTCCCCGCCGCCCGACCCCTTCCGGCCCCACCTTGCCTGCCCGTCCCCCACCCCGCCCACCCGTCCCGCTCGGGCTGCGGCGGCCCCGGGAGCCCCGGCACCTCCAGCACCACGGAGAGCGCCCGGGCACCCTCGGCCCGCCCCGCCCGGGGAGGGACCACCCCTGCCCGGGCACTGGAGGCTTGGCGGGTCTCTCGGCTGGGGCGAGGCCGCCCTTGTATGCGTAGCGCTGCGCCGTTGCTCACCATTTCCTCTCGGGAATAAGCTCCTCTCGCTACAGACATCCAGTCGCAATCCTGTCCCCTACTCACCAACGCCCCTGCGCAGCCACAGAACCGAAGGCCCAGAAGTGAAACACCCTAGAAAGCCACCGGGTTCCGGGGCCGCCTTCCTGCTTTCCCCGCGGGCAGGGCCTCTCCGGAGGGTGGATCGACCTTGCATCCCGACACACCTGTTCTCATCCCCTCTCCCTGCACCTCGGCAGGGAGCCATCACGGTGTCTGCCCCGCCTCAGCTCACATGCTGGTGTCTGTGCACGGGGATGTTTCTCTCCCCAGACTCACTTCTACACTTTACTATTCTCATTTAAAGAAAAAACCTGGTTTAGGTTTTAGTGTCATCATTAGCATCTCAAAAGAGAAAGCTAGCCTTATGCTCATGCTCCGGGTGATGCTCCACTCAAAGATGCTCTTCACTGACCTCAAGGAAGCTTGAGAAGCATAATTGTGAGTTATCTGTCCTAGGGAAGACAGAACTCACACACAGAGTGAGAGCATCACAGTTAGCAGTGGCACGCAGTGTGGGCTGTGCAGCTGCCAGCAGCCCCACACAAGGAAGAACAATGGTGCCAGTGCCCTGCTTTTCCCTCCCACCCATACGCACAACATGAAACACATCTACAAGTAGTGTCCTCCAAATTGCAAGCTGAAAATTTGCCCAGTGCCCTGTCTGTCTGGAAGCAGTGTGGGAGTCTGGTATCCCTGAAAGCCCTTAACAATAAGGCTGGTTATCCCCTGGAAGAGATAAACGAGCTCCAGCTGGACAGTGAGATGAGAAGGTAAAGGTGGAGCATCCTTCTCTTTGTGCTGATGTCTTGGATACTGGCTCCTATAGGCCAGCAACTGCTTCCAGGCCTACGAGGTGTACAAACAGGTCCCATCACTGCCATGTTCCTAGCAATGTTTCAGTTAACCTCCACCACATTTGTTTAGTGGCTGCCAGTTATGTCACTGTCTTTCCTCTTGCCAGGGATAGAGAATTCTTTCAATTCGTGTAGGGAATTCTTAGAACCTGTCCATCCTCTTTCATGTAATGACCATATCAGATCACATCCTGCACACTTTATCACGGGAATCAAGCTCACATCTTCCCATTGACTCTTACCAAAGTGCATCAGGGAAGTAGTTACTGACTTCTGTCCACATTCATCCTGGTCTGGGATTTCCAGAGCCCTTTGAGAGTGTAAGCAGGTCCAGCTGCCATTTCCCAAGGTTAAGAAAAGTTTGACACAACCAAGGTTAGGTCTGGGGACAGTAAAACAGGTACTAAAATGCAGAAACATTCAGTATAAAACAATTGTATAGAATATCTGTGTACTCTTGCAGGAGGCAAAAATAATCTGAGCAGCTGTTTTACTGAAATGGTCTAGGAAATCCCTTGCAATCGCCCCTCTTCTTGTTGTATCTTCGGAATGAAATATGTTAAAACGAATTTGTGCATGTTTTACAGGTAGCAACAGCAGAGCCTTCAACACCAATAGGCTTTTTTCATGTAAGACATAAAACATTTGACATGGAATGTACTATTAACACCAGACCGAGGGGGGAGAAGCATCCAAGGGCTGATTTCCATTTCAAACTGCATTCTGGCACTTTGTACTCCAGCACCATTGGTGGATCAATATTTAATGCCCGGAGATTCTGGCTCTGCAGGAGTCATGTCAGGGGACCTCTCGAGCCAATCTGCTTGGGTAGAGGAGTGATAATTATTCATGGGCTCCTGCCTCTTGCTCCTTCTCTTGCACAGCCCCACTCTGCTGACTCAGTGCCTTATTCAGTCTTCTCTCCCTCTCTCCACTGCTGTAGCTGGACCCCTTTGCCTTCACCACCTCTGAGAGCTGCACATCCCAGCATGGCTAAAACAGCAATGGGTAAGAAAACGCCTCTCTTTTCCTTCAGCCAGTACTACGGCCACTGTCTCGTAGGTCTGCTACCTACACTGGGTGTTCTTCTTGCTTTGCCAAAAGTTTAGGAAAAAAAAATCAAGAGAACACTGAACATATTTTTAATTTCATTGATCAGAGAAAAAAAGGGAGGGCG
>VZSE01005858.1:1728781-1792549 GCA_013398275.1 Promerops cafer | reverse complement strand
CGCCCCCAGCCCACCCCGGCGGGCCCGGGAGCGGCCGGGCGGGGCGCGGCTCCCCCGCCCTCCCCGGCCCCGGGGGCTCCCGGGTCTTGGGAAGCGCGTTCCCGTCAGGTCCCTGTTGGTTCTGCTGGTCCTGACAGGAGCGAAGGGCGGTAGCCCGGCACTGGCCCCTTTGTTCGAGGGAGGCTGCTGGGTAGGGTGGGCGAAAAAATCCCAATGAGGGTGTGGAAGAAGGAGAGGGAGAGCAGTCATGGGGTCAGGCTGCTGAAAGCGTCCGGACCCTAACCCTCCTTAGGGTTGTTTTTGGTTGGTTTGGAGGTTTTTAGAGGTTTTTTTGGTTGGTTTTGTTTGGTTTTTTTTTTTTTTCTTAAGAGGAAAGAGGCTGGACCTGCATTTGACGCATTCAAATTCAAGTTTTCACAATCATTCACCATTAATGTCGTGCACACGCAAACCTTACAAAATAAGGACGAAGTGCTCCCAACACAATTAGTGTCCTCCCCAAGAAGCAAATCCTGTTCAAATTTTCATTCGTGAGGATTCTTGCTATCACTCTTCATCGCACTGCACGAAGTTACACGAAACCCTCCTGGCACCGGCTGAAGCCGATGCATTACACCAAAGCACTTATCTGAATGCTGATGTTCCGCTCCCAAGGAACAATTGGTGTGGATTGAAAGCATTCTAACCCGGCTGTGGCACCCTTGGGAACAAGGCATGAGACAGCTGTAGATGCAAATAGAGGAGGGAAGTGAGGGCTGTGGGAGCCTGGCCAGCCCTGCAGTGCCGAGCACGCCGTCCCCTCCCCACTGCAGCAATCCGGTAATCAGTATTGATAATTTGTAGTCGGTCGGGGACTTAGCGCTGCAGAAGGCCCGTTAGGAATTCTGTCACAAGGGAAGGAAGGGCTCCTCAGCCTGGTGTCACTGATCTCGCAGCACACAAATACAAAGATTTCTGCGGCAAGAGTGATGCCAGGAATCATTAGGTTTACCCAGAGACAGAGGGACTGTGTGGTGCCAGTTTGTCTGTTAATCCTCGGTTAACGAGCCACCTATACCAGCAATAAAGAGCCGTGCAGTTTCCAAAAATACTAATTACAACAACATTAAGTTAGAAAATTAAAGTTACTTTATTAAAAGCATCTTCTGTCTTTAAACTCACAAAGCTTAAAGGATTTTTCTCACCATTTCTTTGAACTATGTTCTTCCTTGTTACAGTTATAAATAGACAAAATTTGTATCTAGGCAGCCTATTAGAAAAAAACACTTTATTTCAAGATTCACAACAAAGCAACAAATTTTATTTTCATGTGGAAAAATAGATGCATTCTCAGTAATGCACATTTCCAGTTAGGGCTAAATGAGCGACATTTGTTCTGTACTCAAACTTTACCCAGTAGAACACTGAAAGAACTACAGAGTGCCTGATTTTTTTCCCCTGTTAGGCACCAGATTTTGCAAAGTGGCAATAAAGGCTAGGTCCTGCTACCACTGGAGCCAGCAAAACATTTCTAATCAGCTTAACCCAGCCCGCTGTTATGTTTCTGGCCCTGGTCCATCAAGGCACTTAATCAGGTGTCTGAGCACGTGAATAGTCCTACTGGCTTTGGACAGAACTCTTCACATAACTCAGGTTAGGCAGATGCTAAAAACCCTGAACAAGCCTGTGTTTATATTCTGCCATAGAAAGCAAAATTAAGCCTCATTTTCTATTAGGCTGTATAAAACAAAAGGTTTTCAGGGAAAGCTCCTTTTACTTACATAGGAATTTACACAGCTGCAAGAACTTCTGGAGATCATTACACTCTGAATGCCTGCAAGATTCTTCTTTCTGTTTAGTTTACATAGTATATTAGTGATGCATGCCACACAAGCATCTTTGTTTGTTTTTTTTTTTTTTTAAGTGTGTCTTTTTTTGAAATTCCATGTAACACAACTGTACAGAAATTCTGGGGGCTTTTAAACTGCATCCTTCCCCGACACCATCTTCCACATGAATTATGTATGGGATAGAGGGACTCTTCATGCCTTAAGCTCCCAAGCAAACAGGACGTGTGTTACATAAATTAGGGCCTTTGCAGGTAGGGTCACTACAGACCAATCAGGCCACATATCTGGTTTGATAAACTTACTTATTGTAAGGTGCATAGATGGCAGTGTGAAGGTGAAGCAGTCTGTGACACCACTGGAATTTAAAAAGTGTTTGAAACCATTATTTCATTGTTTCATTGTAGTGTAGTGTTTTATTTAAAGAATATTTATTGTTTGAATATCTTCAGACAACCATCATACAGAAAAACTCAATCTCAATTATGGTGCTGGTTTATTTTATAGGAATTTGTTTAACAGAAATACCTGGGGTATGTGTTAATAGTCTGTTACGGAAGTGTTTTAATGTCAGCCCCTTTTGAGGTAGTCAGGAACACTGTAAGGTGATAAATGAGTGGGATTATGAGGATACAGGAATTGAGGCAGCCCCATGCTACCTGTTTCACCCATCTGAGTGAGACTGATTAAACCCTTGTAGAAGTGCTTCAGAGTTGCTCTTCTATTTTGTCATTCACATTTTAGTTATAAGCTCAGACCTCGGTGCTTAGCTTGATGGATGCAAGGCCACTGCTAGGTTTTCCTGAGTACTACTACATTATTGTTTTATCTGGCATGTAACATACATATGAAATCATAAATAAGTGTATGGTTGTTGAGTTTAACTGGTTCCATTATTTTAATAAGTAGCCTTTTTTACTGCAAGGGGGTAAGAGTTTTGCCTCTGATCTGCCACTACACTTAAACAATTGCTTGGTTGTCAACAATTGCACATGAGTAGTCTTCTGAATATCAGTGGCAATGACAAGCTTCAAGTTAAACAACATATGGCTGAGCACCAGGCTGAATTTGGACTGAAGACACTTCTTTCCATATTATTCAGGTTTTAGCTAAAGGTTTTAACCTTCCCCTTTTATAAATAAATGAACGTACATCAGGTCTGAATTATTTCCAACTGTCAGAAAATTACATGTATGTAAATAGGAAATTACTTTAAGAGAAGAATGAACATAGGCAAGAATCAGAAAGTTATTTATGGCATCATAATGTTGGCAGAAATGTGATTTGACTGAGATACCACTATTCCAAATTTTTTTAAGAACTGGGGGAAGAAATCACAGAATATGCTGAGTTGGAAGAGACCCATTAGGGTCACTGAGTCCAGCTCCTGGCCCTGCACAGGACCATCCCCATGATTCACACCATATGCCTGAGAGCATTGTCCAACTGTTTATTGAACTCTGTCAAGCTGAGTGCTGTGACCACTTCCCTGTGGAGCCTGTTCCAGTGCCCAACAACCCTCTGGGTGAAGAAACCTTTTCCTAATATAATTTTGATGTGATAAGGAAACTGTAGTGATAACATTTCAGTTAGTTTATTTTTTCTGAGAACTTTTATTACTGAGCTATAAATATAAAATATTTATAAACTTTTATTACTTAGCTATAAGTATAAAAATGTTGGTAAGTAAAATTCACTAAAAAACTGAGGTTAACACCTATTCACATTCTTTTCTTGGGTTTTTAAAGACTAGATTACTCTTCCCGCTGTTGAAAATTAAGGCAGGAATAATTTTAAAAACAGTCCATATGGCTAAGGATTCATATTGCCTCATAGCAGTTCTTTACTTACCCTGTGAGTTCTGTACTTACCCTGTGAGGCAGGAGAGACAGAACGTCATCTATTCCGTTTTCTTGGAATAGATGGAAGATACCCCATAACACACTGAGGAAATAAAAATAAACTTCAGCAGCTTGAGCACTTCCAAAATGTTCTCTCACCTCCACCTCCATTACCATCACCTCTTTGTCTCAATATAAGCTCTAGTTAGACTAAAAACTTCCCCATTTAATAATGTAATCCTGTAATTCATTCACATAGATTTTGTGAATTTGAATTTTCTTTAATTTATTATTTAATACTGGAATTTTTTATAATTTTTATTGGTATTTGTTCTACAATAGTACATTTCTCTAGATCACATTTTTCACACCTATTTTTTATTATATATACTGTGTAGTCTAACCTTATGGTTAGATTTATCTCAGGTGACATATTAATTTCTTTAGAAAAGAATTCTCCATTTTCAAATTAATAACATTAATTTAAAAAAAACCAGAAAACCTCATTACAAAAGAGAGATGGGACACTCACATCCAGCAATATAGTGTTTTAGCCTTCAAAGACTATACAATATTATCTAATTAATTCTCCTAATTGCTTGCAGTGAGAAGTCAGCATTATTTTGTAGTCTAAAACACAGAGAGCAGAAGGTTCCCATGACAGATCATTCTGGGCAATACTTGACCTGTGCAGCACTTTCATGTAGGTCCAATTTAACTACCTTATTAGTTCACAGACAAAAGAAGCAAAGAGATGCTCAGCACTCCTGGGAGGTAACAAGCCTTAGGAGTCCTAAAGTAGGCATCCAAAAATGGTGTCACACCACGTAATTGATATAGTTGGAAAATTGACTCACTAAAAGCTTTGCTGAAGCTGGTACAGCAAAAAAGCTGAAAATAAGAGACTGAAGGTGGCATCTGGCCCTGTGACCAGTGGGCAACACCACAACTGGAAGTGAATCCTCCGGCAAGCCTTCTCACAGGCTGGAGAGAGGGAGTATAAATTCTCCTTTAAACTTAGGGTATTGGGCTTCAAAACCCTTTATCCTGACACTCAGAGTATTTCTGCCCAAGACAATGAGCAAATGGTACACCATGAAGCAGCAGTGCTTGCTTACCTCTGCAGTAACTACCTTCAAAAAATCTGCTGTCAGTTCTCCATACAAGTCACCTTTATAAACAAAAACTGTTGCCATCCTCAGGTGGCTTGTGGAGAACATGCCTTCTTCAGCATTTATCCATAAAATGGATGATAGATGAACCAACTTTGCAAATGAGTCCTGCCTCACTGGAGCCAATGGAGTACAGTAGAGCCGCTGGCCTCAGCACAATCAGCTGGTCTTTAGCCTGTGGGGACACAGAAAGTGGCAGCTGATTTGGAGGAATGGCTGCTATTCACAACTCTTTCTAGGCTACACACAACCCTCACACTGTTTTATGGATACAGTCTGAGGTGTTGTTGGTTTTCATTCAGTTTAAAAGTACTGTTGATCCCACTGGGAAGGGTGGGTCCCCACAGGGAATCTCAGCCAGCAATTCTACCAGGGACAGGTATCTCCGTCCTGCAAGGTGCTGGGTACCCATGACTGCAGTGCAGACAGTGCTGTTCCTGTAGTTGCTCAGAACTTTTCAAAAATGGACAAAAATTGCTTTGGAGACCTCAATCCATATGGACCTGCATCCTGAGTTTACAAAAAAAAAAATGGACTGATGCAGAAATGCTGGCTCCTGGGAAATAATTACTTATGACATCATGTGTCTGACAAATACCAGCATACAAAGCCGATCTGAAATGATTTCATTTTCTTTTCCACTTACGTTTTTCTTTTTCCTGTCTGCTAATACATAATTTAACCAATGGAGTGAATTTAGGCTATTTCTGCCAGGATGTGCAGTTAAACTGGTGCACTGCATCTGCACAAAACATTAGGCTTAGCTGAATATATTCAGAAATGTTATTTTTCTAAGTCATAGCTTCAAATCCAAGCAGTTCATAAATAAATTATGATTTATGCATTCATTCTAATACACACAACCTATCACTGTTGTAGCAGTTATTGTGTGGAGAAGTTGTGGTCCTTCACAGACACAATCACAAAACAGGATTGTTAGGAGTTTTTCACCAATTTTGCCCCAAGGAGGTAGTTTAGTTTGGAGAGGTGACTGAGGATACAGTTGGTAAAACACCTGTGGTGAGATACAGGCATGGCTGTACCACCACAGCACAGAGGGAGAGGTCAGCACCTCTGGCTGTGGTCAAGGTCTCCCCAGAGTGAACGTACTCATATTGCAGTGACCCAGAGGAAAACGCCAGCAGGAATGGTGAGACTTCAGCTGTCCCTTGGACACTTCACACACAGCCTTAGAGAAGCCCTGGCTCAGTCTCTTCCATTGTGGTGGGTGGAGAAAAAGATGTGGCAGCGAGTGCACTCCTGCCCCTGAGCTCAACAGCTGGTGGTTGGCCTCCAGGTGTGGTGCTGGGATGTGGTGTCCCTTGTCCCTGTGTGTCCTCCTTCCCCACAGAATACCAGAGCCACTGAGCTGTGTCTTCTTTCCACTCTCCCATGGGAAGAGCAGCATGCTAGAGAGAGGACGAGAGCACAGAGGAGGGAGGATGACCTACACCTAGGAGCTGGGGATCCCAGGAGCATCGCTAGATTTTGCATGATATGGCAAAATAGAAACAGTTGTGGAAGCAGAAAATAGAACCTGAGTTCCTTTGGGTGACAGTTAGGATGCTTTGGCTTGAATGGAAATTTTGAGAGTTTGACCCCAGCTCTGGCATTTCCCAGTCAAAGGTGTCACTGTAGGCAGTTGCTCCACTGGGCAGGAGTAAGGCAGCCAGCAGTGTTCCTCCTCAGCTGCATTTTAAAAGAAAACTGTGGCTTGCTCCTCTGTTTATGAAGAACCCTGTGTACCTATGTGTGCCACATGCTCCCAGGAAACAGGCTACACAGATTTCTTCAGAAGACTGGCTGTGAGCTGGAAGAACATGCAATTCCCAATGTTAGTGGCTTAAACATTCCAAGTCTGAGCTATCCTTGCTTGTCCAAAGTTTAGCACCCTACAATGCACACCAATTTAAAGAGCATAAATTGTGTTTTTCTGCATTCTCATAGCCTCTTCTCATCTGTGTAGGAATTTCTAGGATCCAGATTTTTGATTTAGAAGCCTGGGTTTTCTTAAGCTTCACTTTAAGCACCTAGTTCCATTATTGGATTTGTAGGTTAATCATTTTATGACCTGACTTTGTCCTCTTTAAGATGGGGATAATCTTGGTACTTACCTCAGAGCTGGGATGTGAAGTTATGTTCCATTCTGCATGGAAATGTGTAACCATGCTCTGATGTTACAGAAGTTGCCAAAATCCATACTGATCAGATTAAGAAGCACAGCAATTTACCTGCTAAAGCTGTATTAGCATTCTGTGCTATTGAGGTACTTTTTTATAATCCTTAGGGAATTTCTTAGGTAAAGAAATAATAATGATGTCTGTATTTTATGCTACTGAAGGCACAGAGTTCTACAAATTTGGAATCTACCCTAAGCTAAGGTACACTCTACCTGAAGGTAGATGAAGTATCTTTTAATGCTTAAGTTTTTTACATTTAAATATATTCACTAGTCACTAAGTAGCCATAACTTTCGATCTTGATGCTATTTTTGATGCTTTCAAAATTGCTGAAAACACAAATTGTCTGTTTGGACTAGGATTTCTGATATCTACATCTTCAAATTCATCCTCTGGTTTCCAGTAGGATGACTCTGGATGTAATTTCATTGGCAGAGCTCCCTGAAATGACTAATATGATCACGGTTATTATTTTTCTTTTTCAAAAGGCTGTCAGACCACAGCCATGTCAAGATGCACAAAATTTTTTTAGCAACACTGCTATATGGAAGTGTAGCAAAAATTACCTTTTTATTGTTTACTAGTATTTTAGTACTGGAAATCCTCCAGTTACCTGAACGGAGCTGTAAGAAATGTTGCATGTACCTAGGAAATCTTAAAACAAATGAATGAATCAATATCCCTCATTTTTCAAAGACATTTTTGGGAGTGAAATTCACTTCTGTAACCCATTTTATTAGTCTATTAACTATTTTGATATATTTGTTGCTTACATTATTCATGTGAAAAGAAAGGGTAGCTGATGTCACTCAACTCATGTTTATATCACTTGTAAATACCTACTTTGTCTTCAGGTGCTGGTGTTTATTACATAGACGTAATACAAAAAGCCATTTATAAGGTGATATCTCTTCTATGTGCTCAGATGTTTTTTGATGCTGTCGAGACTGCAGGTAGGGGGCTTTCAATACTATATGCTGTAGGTAGGAATGAAGCCCTGATTCCTGATTTAAAAACCTAAATGTTTAATATTTTTCAACAAACCACTTGTTCTCAAGGCAAATAACTTCTTGATGGGAAATGATGTTTTAAGTCTAAATATCACCATTTTCCAAGTAAAATATCAATAATTACTTCCTAAGAAAAGTAATAGCAAGGTATTTATTTCAAGCTGCAATGACAATTCAAGTTACTCCATTTTGAAGTGCATTCACTTTTTTTTTTTGCAATGAAACATTAAGAAGGGAAATATCTTACTTAGAGAACCATACTCCATTTGATTAACAGTGTAAAGTATTTCATCTTCTTGTTGTGAGAGGCCTGAAAAACAGGAATAAACATGACAGAGGTACTTTCAAGTCCTCTGCAAAATTGTAATTACTAGTTTGCATAGTTTGCTAGTGCTGTTCTTGAGGTCTCAACTGCTGGCATCTTGGTTTCTGCACAAAGATGTGAACGGGTCTGTCAAGGGTAAAAATTGCAATAAGAACAAATACTGAACCCATGCAGCAAAATGAAGGCACTTAGATAAGCAAACAGGTAATCTACAATACTAAGGTTGCAAAATTATATTTAGTGCACTTCTATGTAGTTATACAAATAAAATTCCCAAAATTAAAAAAAAATTAAGAAAAAGTATCGTGGAAACAGAATATATCAGATGGACCCCAGTCTGTCCCTGAACTGTGACTCTACTGTTTTTATAGTCTTTTAATGTTATTTGTATGTAGGGGAAAGTCTGAGATAGCAGTTAGGAAAATTTCTATTTGAGATGACTCTCAATGTTCTTGAGAATAATCTACCACCCTAATCAGTTTCCCATCTACTCCATCCCCATGACCTACTGATTTCCAGTCTCATCCATTTCCTTTGTACCCTTTCCCTGATTGTCTCAAGCTAGTTTCAGTATCCAGTCAGTCAAGTGTTACCCTCATTCTTGATCCAGTTTCAGTCATCCTATCCCCTGACTGACTTTACCTGCTTGGTTTTCCTTCTTTTTTTTTTTTTTTTTTTTTTTTTTTTTTTTTTTAATTTGTCTGCTCTTGGCAATTACTTCCATGATGCAGATTCAGCTCTCATATCTTCACACAGCCACTTCATTCTTGTAGTCCTTCACACATCTGTGCGGCCAGAAGGGGAGGAAATTAGACCACAGGATAGTTGTTTCCTCTTTTTTTTCCAGTTCCCAGTGCTCTTCTGGTCCATAACATCCCTCTCAGCCCACGTGGAATCAGAATCCAGCACAAAGTGGCTTGAGAGAAACTGGCTGTAAAGCTTGGATTTATATCTCTCAGACAAGGCTGAAAGCTGAAATCTGATAATTCACTGACTTATTCCATGGCCAGGCCTGGACAAATTTTTCAAATGAAGAATGATTCCCTGGCACAAAACACTAGAACCTTTCAAACAAGTGCAATAACCACTTGCTCAGTTTACCCACATGCATGTATTTTTCCTTAGTCATCTTCACAGAAATAGTGAAATGTTTCTAGCTAAAAGTTTCTCCAAAATTCAGCAAGAAGCAGCCTTCCAGCCAAGAAAACTGTAGGCCAAATTGTAGTTTAACGTGATGTTCAGTGGAAGGACATTTTTCTAATGCAGTGGAAGAAGCAAAGCAGTGCAAGGTGAGAAATAGCAATGGCTGATGGTGTTGCACATTTAAGTGGCTAAGATGTGCAAAGGCCAGGAGCATCAGTCTTGACAGAATTAGATACTAAACCAGTGAAAATCTGTGGGTGAAGTAGACTCATGTTGATTTACATCTGATGAACCTATTTTTTCCCCTTTAAATCTCCCAAAGCATCAACTTAGGAGGAAACATCTTCTTTATTATTTTTAAAAAATCATGTAAGAGCCACCTACACTAAAAAGGAGGAGAATTTTATTATTCAGAAAAAGAAACTTCTTTTTATGCTGGAAAGAGAACTTGATCATATAATGAAAGAGACAGAATAGGCTGTTGCAAATTGACATTTGGGGATATCTAACTCTTGCTACTTTTAGAACATACTAAAAATTCGATGGACAATCCAGTTCTGGAAGTTTGATAAGTCTGTTATAAAGGACAGGCTGAACAACAAAGAAGTTCTGATTTGCCATTAATGGCAGATTGTTGATGCGGGTGCACAGTGCCCTGAAAAGCTGACTATTGCAGGATCATTTTTTTTTTATTCTAAATGAGACAAACACCCTTACACCAACAATCAGTGGAGCATCTCTGCAGGGATCAGCTCCTCATGTGGTTAATTTAGTAGCAGAGCAGTGTCTCTGAATTCATCAAGATTTTCTTCTAAGTGGAGGCTGCTATTGCAGAAAAAATAGAGACACAGACAGAGACAGATAGCTGCAGAGAGAGAGACTGACAGAGCAAATGTGCTCTAGAAATTTTCAGTAATATTTCGGGATGAGAAAAATACCACTAAATGGAAAAACAGTAAAAAAGAGGGAAGGAGAAGAGAAAGATGAAAAAGAGGTGGGTCAAGAAAGACTTCATTGGGAGCAGTCACATTCCCGAAAGTCCATATAAATTGCTATAGCATAGACAGTTATGCATTAATTTTACATCTCCAAAAATCAAAGTGCTTCTATTATGCAAATCTGGCCAAAGCTACTTAAAACACAGGTCACTTCACTACAAGCAGTGGCTCTTGTTCTAGTTTTATTGTAGCATCAATTGTAATAAAAATATCCCACCAGCAAATGTTCCCTCTCATCCAATTTAATCAATTCTGAATAATATACTAATTTCTTTGCACCATCAGTATGGTTTTCAAGAAGAGGCATCATTCTTTATCTTTATTTTTTTTTTTCTTGTTAATTTTATACATCTTCTGGTTAGCATACTCAATAGTATTTATAATCTATGCCCAGCCATGATAGATTTTACATGCTGTTGAGAGGAATCATTATTTTCATTATGGAAGCAATCAAATGTTTGCATGTATGCATAAAGTCATGGCAGGAAACAATAGTAGAAGTATAAATCTGGTAATTAGTAGTAATAACTGCATAGATTTTTTAGGTAAAGGTCACATAGAAAACTCTGAAAGCCACAGAGTGATAGATGTATGTCATATGGAAGGGTTTGGTTCTGTCATTTCATGAATTTGAGCACCTCATATAGTGTCCCTTGAGCCACCTATTTGCCCAATTATCCCTCACCTTCCTCATAGCCCTCCACTGGACTTTCACCTGTCCCTCCATGTCACTCTTAAACTGGGGGATCCAAGACTGGATGTAGTACCTCAGGTGCAGCTCCACAGCACCAAACACCTTCAGTCAAAGATGAACCCAACCCCTGCTGCTGGCTCATGCACACGTCTGCTTCTTTTCTCTGTCTTCCAAACCTGGACATTTAAAAGAAAGACTGAAGAAATGAACAAACAAACAAAAAAAACAAACCCAGACTCTCCCTCGTGAAACTTTTGGAGACAAGCTACACATGCTGAATTTATTTCTGCAAATTTATTTTTTAAAAAAGTCACTTCCCCAGTATCCCTTCCTATTTTGGTTCTTACACCTCATCCTTCAGCATTGACAGTTATGGTCTTAGGAACCCATCATCTGAAACCTCACTTGGGCATTTGTACTTTTTTTGGACTGTGGAGAAAACTAACAGAAAATTATCCTATCCCTTTCCATGTTGTAAAAATAAATTTCCACACTAGCCCCAGTGTCTAGATTTGGTGACCTGCCAAAAGATGCTTCTAGTCACTCTGCTGCCCACTTGTTAGCAGAAAACACCAAGTGAAAAGATGAGTTTTAAAGAATGTGCTTTGTATCAACATGGTTGGTGAGGGAGTTGGTGTCATTTTTGCTTACTCTGTGTGCAGTGCTTTCAAAGTCCTTCAAAACCTGAAGACATTATTTTTTGAATCAAAGGATTTCTCCAAAGATAAACATGCCTTTGATAGGCTTCCTACATAGGGAGACTATTTTAAATGAGGGATTACATTTCTCTAAACCCAGAAATTTAGTCCTTTGTAACATCTCATAATTAAATACAGCCCCTTACTCCCACATATACCCCACTGAGTAGACTTTAAATTGTATAAAAGCATGTGCATTCCGATAGTCTTTGTTATGAAAAAGGGGAATTAAGCCATACAGCATAAAGCATCAGAGTATCACAGTTTCCAGTATCACACCTCCTTGGGTTTAAAGCAAAATCTTCTACAATTATGAGTTATGTTGACAGGCAAAATCTAATATCAAACAGTTTTATATGGAAACTCAGAAGTTATTTACTAGGAGCCTATTTTGTTCTGGCATTCAAATTTAAAATACTACTGTTAATTAACACAATTATAATGTGTGTCCCATTGTATTATTGCAAGGATTGGAATTCTTCCTTTGGAAGTAATCTACTTATATATGTCATTTGCAATTGTGTGCAGAAAGCAAACTTTACAAAGAAAATGCCTTTCATCAAACTGATGAGACATTCTTATTTTAAAATATCCCACAAAATTAAAATTCCATTCAAAACCCAGAAGTAAATTGGATTTTCCAGACTGCCTCCTTTCATTGTCTTTTGCATTTTGACATTTAGTCGGTAGTCATGGCAGCCAGTAAGAATGATTGTGTAGCATAAAGATGCAGTTACACATATTTGGCTTTGGGTTAAGTACATTAAATACATGGAAATTGCTCAAAATCAACCAATAAAGTTAGACAAATGAAGCTTTATATATATATTTATATATACACACATATATATACTTTCTATGTATAGACATATATATAAACTAACTAATTAATGGTTCTATGTGTTTGGTTTTCAGACCCTATAAAATGTGTTTTCTAGCCTATATGGAATTATTAGTTTTGAAAGGTACTATCTACAGCCCTCACAGCAGCATATTTTCTCTTAAATGGATTCTCCTGATATTTATGGTGTGAAAATAACTGCAGTAGGCTTTGCACTCAGTGCGATGACTCAACAAGAAAGGAATGCATTTAATTACTGGAATGCAAAGATTGAGAGTCCAGCCCTACAAGAAATCGTAATTGCATTTATATCATATCATACAAACACAAACTTCTACGTAGCTGATTTCCCTGCTTCTTTTTGTTTCTTTTTGTTTAGAGAAAAAAAAAAAAAAAAAAAGGCACTTTTCAATTTCTTTGGCTTATTGTTCTGAGCCTCAAGACACAACTAAACAATATTTTGGCCTTCATCAATTCAACCCAAAATTTTGAAAATACTGGAAAACATTAAAGGTATCTGCATTTTTGAATGGCACAGGTTAACGAAGGTTGTGTTTAAAAGACCTATATGAGTTATAAAAATGTCATATTTTATATCAGAGTTACAGTTTTGTTAAAACCATGTGCATATCTGAGCCAGAAAAATGGCAAGAACCAGCTTGTCTGTTAATGGAAACTGTCACTGTAGAAATCTATCTCTGTTCCTTTTATTGAGGTACTCCACAACAGCTGAATGATGAAAACAGTAAAAGTTGCATTCCTTACCTGTTCTTTCTTAATTGCTTGCTTTTCCTGAACCATTTTGGGCCATTCCTTTCCTTGGTGCTGTATCAATGGCTTGCTTTCAAAACATGTGGGTAGTTCTGCTAAAATTTGCTTTCTGGAGAAGCTCAGTATGAACAGTTTGACTGTCATCTCAGCACAGAGGTGAGGGGAGGGATTTCATCATGCAATACCAGGTGCAAGTCCAGAAGGGATCTGTGTCCAGATGAAAAGAAACAGTAGCAGAACTCCTATTTCCATCGTGAAGACTGGCAGTATGGAAGGTTATGTCATTAGCCTCCAAGTATGACCTAAAACAGATGGCTTGGAATAAAATGACACTGAGTGTCAAGTGTCAGTGGGTGATGCATGGCCAGGTGATGCACGACCTGGAAGTGTTTGTCGAGCCAGCATAAAGGGATAAGGTGATGCAAATTTAAGTCAGTGGAAGCCTCTGAAGACATCACCGGGAAAAACTAAATAAAAGTCACTGTTCCAAACACACATGTATGACAGTGAGATTCAGATAAATAAAAGTAATACTGGCAGCCAGCTCTCTCACACGCTGCTCTAGTAACCCAGTCTTGCTGTGCTGGAACAGAACCCGGAGTGTGATTCATACCTTG
Organism: Promerops cafer; assembly: GCA_013398275.1. Classification (NCBI taxonomy): domain Eukaryota; kingdom Metazoa; phylum Chordata; class Aves; order Passeriformes; family Nectariniidae; genus Promerops; species Promerops cafer. Next base: position 1,778,433 of record VZSE01005858.1, on the reverse strand, counting down.
GGAAGATGCTGTTTGATCATAGTAGGCTGCATGACTAAACGTTGCCATTCTATTTCATCAGGTTTGATTTGCATCCTCCCTCAAGGGGCTGTTTCACCAGCCAGCACCTGTATTGCCAGCAGCACTTGCAAAGAGGCATCACTTATACAGAATTCAGGAGAGCTCTGTTCCCCAAGAAGCTTTCCTACAGAATAGGTCTGTGACCCAAGGTATTTTTTTTTTCATGTCTGGGTCATTTTTTCCCCCAGCATGCCTTGCCTGTCTCTCTCACATCCTAAGCTCTTTGGCATAGGGTGTTTGCATCTGACACATTTTTACAGAAAGTAGCACAGATCTCAGCTGGGCCCCCACATACTCCCACAAAGCGATGACGAGATGACCTTACTTCCCATACTGGGAGGTAGCAACCATCCCTGATAGCCCAGTCCTGAGTGTTCTGCTGGGTTCTCTGCTTGAGGCACCAGAGGAGATTGGAGTGCTCAACACAAGGACTTGAAATTTCCCTTCCCACCAGTGCTCGGTTCAGCGCCAAGCTGCAGACACACTGCTGCTGTGGTGGCTGAAGCCTGCGTGCTGCTGAGGGAAAGTGGGCTGCTTGCAGGCTTGGCAGCTTCCAATCTGTAACTCAGTTCCCCCCACCCCTCACTTAGAAAGACACTGAAGAAGTTCCAGCTCCTTTGCACGTCCTTCCCTGGTGCTTCAGCCACCAGCGTGGCCCCAGAACCAACGCAAGCACCACAGGAAACAGCTCAGCTCACAGAGCTCCTGAGCACTGCATGTCCACTTCTGAGGGAAGGATCAGCAGTCTGGGGTTGTCCTATTGCAGGGAAGTCCTGAAGCAAACTCCACTATGCTGATGTCATGCAAGCAAGTACAGCTGGTAGCCCCTGTCTCAAGAATGCCGAGACAAAATAACCTGCATACAGCAACTCTGGGGTGGTTGTGTTGAGAAGAGTCTTTGAAAATCCTTCTGCTTCCCTGGCCTTCAGACATATACATCAGGACACCTGAAAACACTGCTTTTAACCTGCATGTGGATGGACATCATGGTTCTGTGGTGCCTACCAGGAAGGATCTTCAAAGCCGTGTTAACGGAAACTTTGGAGTGAAATATCTGGCTTTTTAAGCCATTTTATATGTAACCTGTCTCAGAGGTGTAAAAGAGATTAATGCCTGTGTTCTGGTGAAAGGGTAGGTCACAACCCTTCAGGTATACAACGCAAAGGAGATGCATTACACACCATGAGCACTAAATCATGCCAGGCAAATCCACCCATTCAAAAACTCCAGAGCTCAAGGGTTTTTTTCTTAAATCATTCATATAAGACTCTAAGTGACAGATCAGGAGGGAGGGATTTTTCTGGAGAACAGGAAAATTAGTGATAGAATCAAACCTGGAACAATACATGGAGAATCCTTACTACCACTCTAGCAGGAGTCCTCAGCTAAAAGTAAAAGAGATTTTTCTGTAAGGCATGACAGAGCCAAGCTTGCTACAATGGCAGTCAAAAGAAACTGTTTGCCCCAGGTGCAGGTATGTAACAAAACCAACAACAGTCCTCCAGCAGGTAAGGTGAGCCAAATAAGGAAGGTTATTTCCTCCTGGTCTTGCTGCTTTCCTCCTGGTGCTTGCTGAAAGCCTATTCACTTTTTCCATCCAGTCCACATTCTGGAAAATGACTTTGGTTCAAATCATCCCATAGCTGAATTTCCACAGTCTTTTTTGCTTCCAGTGAATGCAGGAGACAGTGGATAGCAGAATGGTTCCTGGCTGAGGCTGCCTTAAAAATTTTCAAATTTTGATGTTTGCATGACTTTCACACTTACGTGATAATCAGAAACTGTGTCTCTGGTGGCCTCTTATGAAGGTAGGTGTAAGGTCAGCATCTTAAACATCAGTATCCTGCCAAATCATCTGAATAACAGGGTTTGATCTTCTAACTGCACAAAAACTAAACAGTTATGTTCAGTTAACCACCAGGAAATAAAGCTGTCTCAGGACTACTGTAGCCTTTAAGTTCATTCTTCACTCTTCATCCTCCCCATTGTTTTCAAAGTCTGTTTTAGTAACTTACATCCTTTCCTACACAGAAAGCTCTATGGGAAGAAAACTGGGGGAAGGCAGATGGGATGTACAGGTACAGAGGGAAATATGGTGAAGGGATGCCTTGTAAAGGCAAAGCAGACCTTACAGAAGTCTGTGTTTTCCCCTTGTGAAAAAAAAATCTGGAATTTTTGTTTTCACCTTGGTTGAAGTTCTCTTAAGTTCAAACAAATTTCAAGAGAGCCACAGTCCTCTATATTAGTGCTGTCTCCCTGGCCTTCCCCTCAGTCCTAGAGGACTACTTGGAATTGAACTTCCAAGGGCTTCTTCACGCCAGCGAGGTGCATGGGCTCTGCAGAGGGGTGGCTCAGAAGAGAGCAGCATATGGCTCTGCCACTGCTATGGACCAGGTTCTGCAGAGCTGAAGAGGAGCTAGCCCACAGCTTTCTTGTCTTGTCTTCCTGTTCCCACCAGCATGCAGTGTGGTGAGGCTGTGGGGCCCCGAGTGCACCAACAGGCTCTGAGCAGGCACATGTCTGCTGTACTCCTTCCACACTAGAAGGAAATGTGTGTGTTTTCATTTCAGTGACTAGAAAGCACAATGTGGCTACAAGAAAGCATCTGCATCAGTGTTTGTTTTGAGTAATCATGACAAAGTTGTTGTTTTTTCAAATTCAAAAAGCCCCTTGCATCAAAATCTCATTTTGGAAATGGGTTTGCATTAGCTCGACAAAGAAGTCCCATTAACTCATGTCACAGATGACTGTAATAGTCAGGGTTCAGTAAATGGGTTTTCTAGTTGCTTCAGCAGTGAAAATTGCATACATTGAAATAACACAAAATAGTAACTTTACATCTTAACATTCTGACACCATAAAGTGAGCAAAGACATTTGACTCTAACCACGCACAGTAAGTAAAAACCAAAGGCACAATACCTGAAGTAGTCCAAAAAGCCATAGTCATGATCAGTGATAGATCAGGTTGTGAAATCAGGAGCAATTTTTAGTGAGACTTGTGCCACTGTCCAGTCTGCATGTTTGCATGCATTTGTATCCCTGCACTAGAGGTTCAAGAAAACCAATACTGGACAGTCTTTCCATAAGCAATACATCTTGTGTATTCCACGGGATGGGTTTCCCAGCCAGATCCTGTGCTGTCACCTAAATTACACTGTGGAAATGGTATGCCAGGCCTTGCACTTGAGGACAGGGTTCATTGGTACAATCTGACAGTCTTAATAAGAAGCTGAAGGTCAGATCTGTTGCTTGCATTAGTTTTTTTTGTGTATTTTGAAGAAGTGATGCTACAGTGATCCCTGATTTCACTAATGCTTGATTCCCTCCCAAACCATTTTAAAGACTTTTGTTAAAAGGATCTCATGTTGGAGAGAATAAAATTGATGATAATTCTGCCAAAACCCAGAAATATTAATGAGGGTTACAGAAATTAATGCCTTAAACTATTTTTTCAAACTCCCGGTTGCCACAAAGGCAGATTAGAGCTGTCCCAAGTTCTTCCTTTCTCATTTTCCAGGCATATTGTAGGAAATTTTAGAGTCACATCTGATGGAGGAAACTCACTGGTTAACTCTTTTTTTCCATGTTTTCTGTTTCTTGTTACTTTTTCATAGTACCTGCTTATTCTATTGCCTAGATATAGAAATATCAAAAACAAATCAGGGGCAGGGGACACAACCAAAACTCAAATTCCACAGGGGGCAGGGGACACAACCAAAACTCTATTTTCATCTCTATCTTAAACTGCATTGCAGTATATTATGAGTGCAATTTTAAAGACTTGTTCCCCAAAGAATGGCCCCAGGTGAATGGGAGTCCCGTGCCACCTTTCCCTACAGTGAAGCAGGTGAGCACTGTAGGGCATTGAAGAGTCCCTAAGCTGTAAAGCAACTTTATTTTTTGTTGGGGAAACTGGAAAAGCACACATACACATAAGGTTGTGAGGTGGACTCAGCCTAATACTCTGGTGAGCAGTGTTTTGCATTCAGAGAGTAACAAAATAAGCCCCACCTCTGTGAACCACCAAAATGAGATGTCACTTATGGCTGAGCATAAGGGATGGATAAGAGATATCTAGTGCAGGGGCTTTTGCTTTCATTCTCTCCATCACTGGTGACTCCATAAGCCTATAAACATCTTTAGGCTTCCTGACAGTGAAGATAGATTTGCTGGTCTTAAGACAATCTAATTTCTTTAACTTAAGATATCTGAATGGGGCCATCATTCTCTGGTAGTGGTAATCTCTCCCTTGACTAAAAAGTAAGCTTTCATGATTTCTGCAGAGGAGCTCTCTTAAATAATGGCCAGCATCAATTAAAATGAATCCCAGGCTGATAGATCTGCCAAAAACTAAATGATACCTAAAATCCGTACTACTCGTGTCCCATCTTGAATTTTAATTCTCCCAGTCCCATATGCTTGTCCCAGTACTAGCCACCACTTTAGCAGCACTCATCATGTAACTTCCTTCAAATACCCAACCAGCTATGGGGAAACAACAGAGTTGGGATTATATAATGTCATCTTGTTTGGCAGAAAAGGATGCAGCACATTACTAAAGTGGATTAGTTAAAAAAAAAATTTAAATTACTGGTCAGCAGAGTGTGGCTGTTGGTGTTCACAAAATTATATCACTTAAAGCATTGCCTTGACAAACCAAAAGCTCTAGCGCCCCAGAGGGAGCATTACCAAAATGACATTTGTAACAAACCACGTTGTCAATAACATCCATCAGAAATACATATGAAGGATGGGTGTGATAGGTCTTCTCTATCTGCCTGTCATGCTTAATCTTACATCTTAATGCTTGTGTCTTCCAGGGGAGAAAACTAAGAATTTTAGTTCAGTCTCAGAAAAGCAACTGTGACATAGGTTCCTGGCAAGGGAGCACAAGGGCTGAGCTGTGTTATGGGTTGCACACTCTCACCATGGGTGATGTGCCAGTTTCCTTTTCGTTCCAGGTGTGCAGAACTTCAAGAACTAGTTGGCAAGTAGTACTTGAAATGTCAAAATACAGTAACATTACAAATTAATGTACATGATGGATACATATTAATGTATGTGATTAATATATATACATATTAATGTGTGTATAAAAAACGTTTCCTATATGCAGACCGGATTCAGTAAGGCAAAAATAATCAACACATTTGCCTTCATCAGATGTTAGCTATAAGTAACATTAACACTTCTCTCTCTCCCTTCATGTGTTAAAAATAGTCTTGCTTATGAATAATGGTCTCTGCTGTGACACAGCAATCTGTCTGAGCTGTGCTTTGCCAAGGAACAAAATGTGACCCAAATTGCCCATGGCCCGTCAGTCAGGACAGATTTTAATTTTACGGTGTAAACTGTAAAAAATTTCTTACAGCCATTGGATAACAGATGAGAACAGACAGGAAGGGTTTAGCAGTGCTTTCCTTACCCTTCCTGTTTCTCCCAACAGTAAATAAGTGGTTGCTGACTTCTAATGGCAGCCATAGCATTCTGCCTTAGCAGCATCATTCATTGGGCAAGGGAGCTGCAGGACTGGCAATGGACTACTTTTCTGGTTTTAGCAGAGGAATATAGGATACATCTGAATAAACATATTATTTGAGATCAGTAGATCTTCAAAGAGGATCATCAAAACACCCCAGCTGACCACGCTTTGTTTCACACATCAGAGCTGTCTTGGAGCACAAACAAGTTTAGCTGATAGGTATTGAAACTGGAAGGTGTGTATTAGCAGTATATCTACTATGCCCCAGGCTCTAATGGTTGTTCAGACCATAGGACCAGACTAGCCTCAAGAAAAGATCCCTGAAATTATACAACATGGACATGAAATCCTTAGAATTGTTTCCCTCCAGAGGTCCAGTTCTGCTGTCCTTCCCTCCTTGCTCATGCAATTGTAGAATTGGAGCCCTTAAAGGGCCCCTGAAGATTTTACCCAGCCAAGCAAGTAGAGCCCACAAAGGAAGAGCAGGATGTTGATCCAACAGAGGGAGCAGTTTCACAGTTTCCACATACAGCTGTTGAAAATATTCCAGAAGTTTGAGAAACGGGTAAGGTTGGCTTAAGACAATAATATTAAGGTACATTTGGGACTTGTTCAGAAGAAAAACCAATCATGCTTTCTTGAGTTTCAAAGCCATCTGAGTTCATTCTTTTCTGAAGCTGTCAAACATTTAGGGGCATTTGATAGTATTTCTAAGGTTTTCTCTGCAACTCTGAATATGAGGAGTTTATTCTTTAAAAGTAGATGAGGTTCTGGAAAAATCACACAGTTTCAGAATTTAAGACCTATGAATAATAGTATATTCACAGCAACTACAAGAAGTGCTAATACTGAATTCTCTTCTGGTTTTAACAAAAATCTGTGCTCTTAATGCATATAAACATTTAGATCTTACTGCATATAACTAAAAAGATTCTGTTGCCATCTTTTGTCAACATTGTTCTTGCCTAGCAATTTCCCTATCAAAGCTTTTGTAGTATTAAGATTACCATCATTTATTCTCCTTCATTAACTTGCACAGTTAATGGAATGATATGTAGCCTACACCGCTGCACAAGGAGGGACATAATTAGCAAGCTAGTGGAAACACATTTGGAAAATAAACTTTGTTGCAATCACTGCTTGTCTTCAAGGGTTTTGAAAAGCTCCACTATGAGGCAGGTAATTTTTGTTCCTCTTTCAGGTTACACAAGAGGTCCTGTGCAGATTGCACAAATGCTGGGTTGTCTGGTCTATGTGTGCTGCTTTCTTAACAAAAAAACTTCTCCAGATAACAGGCTTCCACTGCTAAAACACTAACCCTTGGGATTTGGGAAAGTACAGTTACCTCCCTGTCTAACCAGTGTGACATGGGCCAGCCACTTTAATCAGACTACCAACTGGACTAGCATTACTGCTTTCAGCTTTTTTAATGTGTTTTAAGGAAATGTTTAAGGAAAGGAGAGCTGAACAAAGCAGGGCTCCTTCTACTCAGAGCTGAGCCTGATCAAGGGGGACAGGTCATCACAATGTTGATGCTGGACACAGAGGAGGCGTGTCCCTCTTCGGGTCCTTTGACACCCTCAGCCCCTAAGTCTACAACAGGAAAACCAGTGTTTGCCACCATGGAATGGTGTTTGCTTCCCAGAACTCTGTGAGTATTCAAGCCAAGTTCCACCTATGGTTGAAGGAGTCTCCAGGGCAAGTGNAAAAAAAAAAAAAAAAAAAAAGTAATTCTTGTGAAGGATGGGAAGTCATCCTAGTTCTGCCAGTGGCCAGAATGAACTAAGACAACAATTTTGCCAGTGTGCTTTCAGTGTAGCTATTGCACTGAAGGAAAGCAAGCTGAGCATGTTCTTATCTTTTCCTGCTGTGTTTTGCAGAAACAAACACCTTTCTCTAATCATTTTGAATGCTGCTAGGAAGCAAAATATATTCAATGTCAAGCAAAGATAAAAAATATTAACAAAGGCCCCAAAAGGCAAGATTCCTAGGATGCTGCTTTGTATGCCTTTTTCTGCAAAGATATTTCAAGGTATACATTTTAGCAGTGATTCAGCAGATCTTGCACAAGATTCTGCTTGTATCATCAATGGCCATGTCCAGTGTCCATTTTCTCTATGTTTAGCAACCTGCCAGGGTTTGATGTGCACCCACTCCACAGCCTTGCTGCTGGGAAGGATGTAATTCCAGTGCTGTGGGCAGCTGGCTGGTCAAGCCCTCCTCAAAGAAAAGTCTGGAAAGCCACATCTGTGTGCTTGTTGGATGGAGGTCTAAGTGAACAATTCATTGTGTTTATCATTATTCATAATTCAGCATACATCAGATGGACATGATTTTTCTCTTCAGAAGATTTTCGAGTTATACTTTGCAAGTTGGTACTTAGGTTTCAAACCAAAATCATGTCAAGACCAAGCTTCCATAACAGCCTAAGTTCACGGATTGCAAAGTCTTCAGTACACTTCAGTACACACTTAATGTCAGATCCTGTCCTTTACCAATGGTTTCTGAAAAGCTGTATCTTCTTTAGGGGGGTTATTCAAGGTACATGATTAGAGGCCCTTGTGCAAAGCTTAATTAAATTAACTAATCCTTTACTGGCAGATAGAAATTTTTTCTTGAGCCATGGATTATTCAGATACCACCACACTGAGCAGCACCCAAAGGCTCTCAAGCCCTCATCAATCTCAGGTTTCTTTCTGAGTAGGAAAACCAAAATCAAAAACCCCAAGAGCATCTGTGAGAAAGGCTGATTGAGAATTTCATTTGTATCCATAGTTTGAAGATCAAAGGGCCATCTGATTTTCCTTTAGCAACAACAAGGGCTAATTTGGTCTAATCTGTTAAGTACAATACTTTGAGTCACACATATTTTAAGCCACGTTTTCACATGCTGGCAGCAAATGAGTGTCTGACTCTGTAGAATATGATTTTGCTAATAGCAGGGATTTGTGTGTGCCAAGATGAATTTTGAAGCACCCTGCCTTAACATCCATGTGTTAGGGAGTGTGGGCAGTGGCCAGGAGAGCCAGCTCTAGTCTGGGCTCTGTCACTGGCTTGCCAAGTGGCCAAGTACAAGGCTGTTTCTTACTTAGAAGCAATTAGGAAGGGTGAGCACACTGCATAATGATTATGTATTGGTATCAATAGTTTTAGACCAGTGCCTCCTCAGTTCATGACTGGGGCCTACAGGCATTATAAAGTCAGCAAAGATAGCACCATAAAGGTAAATTACAAGGGTATTAATTGCATCAGCTAATATAGACTAGACCTGAGTGTGAAAGCCACATATTTTGGCCAGTAAGTGGGGAAGGAAAAGCTTTGTTCCAGGTAGTTAAGCATATTAAGGACATTATGCAAATGATTTGATAAATGTATCCTCATTTCTGGTTTTATTTTTAATTTTCTGGATGACATTTTCATTTGTAAAACAATTTCTTTAGCATCTGCCTATGGCAATATACAGCCAGCTTTTCATAGCTGTTCTCAAGTGCATTTAGATACATCAGAGAAACTGTGAGAGCTTCATGTCTCTCCACCTGCCAGGGGAGAGTGGAGTCATGGCACTCCTCCAATGCTAAATGCATTTCCTGGTAGCCAGATTCACTTTCTATAAACCAGAGAGGACTGCCTGCATTATGCCTAAGGCTGAGGTCATGTAGAGGACCAGAAGCCATCTCTGCAGTTCTGAGGATCTCATTTGTTGTTTGATAAAGGTTCAATGTTGAGAAGAAATAGTTGAAAGTAAATATTCTAGAGAGATCTGCCATGTGGGTGATGGAGTAGGCTTTCTGGTCCCCAGCCACTCATCTCAAGTAGAGATTCACTAAGGAGGAACTGGGGAAGTGAAGCATGCTAACAAGATCTCTCCTTTCAGCTTACAAGGAAAAGATGAAGGAGCTGTCCATGCTCTCGCTGATCTGCTCCTGTTTTTACCCGGAACCTCGCAACATGAACATCTATAAATATGATGGTGAGTTATGTTTACTGGAAATCCTCCTGCAGGTCAGAAGATGTGCTAGTGCTGGGAAACTACTCAGTTCATCTCCTAGTCCATAGTGTTAGTTGATGAATATTTTGCTGATTTAATAATTTAATTGCTGATTTGGGCTATTACTTTCTATGGAGTGTGCAGTACCCATGATGCTGGATATTGTTCCTAATAGGAGCTAACTAAACTTTTAATGTTAGCCCTCTCATACTGAGCTGTTCTTTCCCTACTCCCCATTTGAGAATTACAGCTCTTATAGCTGGCATAATTCCCAAGAAAATGAAGAAAAGATGGAAGCGTGCTTAAAAAATTAATCAGCTTGGGCATTGCTTGCAGGGGGTGTGAAATGGCACAGAACCCCAATAAACTTCCAAAATTGCTTTAAATTTTTATATTTATGAGATTAAGGTATAATTAAGCTATTACAGATAAAATGGAATGTACTCCCGAGAACAGTTTTCAGCCCATAATCTGCCATTGCATTTAAAATGCCCAAGGCAAAGATGTTAAATCATTTGTGCTTCTGATCCTACTCTGATATCAGTGCTGCTTCTCTCCTCAATACTGCTGGTGTATTGAAGGACTTACAATTTCCCACCTTATTGTGCAGACATGGAAGTGAAACAAATCAACAAACGTGCCTCAGGCCAGGCCTTTGAACTGATCCTAAAGCCTCCATCTCCAGTCTCAGAAGCACCACGAACTTTAGCTTCTCCAAAGAAGAAAGAACTCTCTCTTGAGGAGATCCAGAAAAAGCTGGAGGCTGCAGAGGAGAGGAGAAAGGTATCTTGCCTTAAAAAAAATGCTAGTAATTAAATATGATTTAGTGTACAGAATAGCAGTTGAGTTTCCTGTCATTTTGTGTTTTCCATTGCCATCACTGACTCATGGTAGCCTGCATGGACAAAAATCACCAATATGTTTATAGAAATGAATCAGTTCATTGTCTCTCAGCAGCTTGCAAACAAGCCTCACTGGTTTTAATGCTGGGGAACCATGCATCACAAAATAGACATAGCTTCAGACAGGGGCCAAGTGGGCTCAAATGCACTTGCTTACAGTGTGAACATACCTAATGGTTCATTCAGGTCATCTGTAATAGTTGCTCAAAACCAGTGCAATTATTGTGTCTGACTTTAAGAGACAGATCTGCAATTCAAGCAGGTATTCTCTGCGCTACCAGATCTTGACTCCTCATAGTGTCCTTGGAAATTATTCACAGGGGCTGCATAAGGCAGTTAAAATGTCTTATTTTTGCAATACAGGGGAACACCTTGAATAGAGTGAGTTTGGGATCATTCACAGACACTTAAATGAAGATACTAGCATAGTGTCAGTTTCACTACAGTTTCAGTGGTGATGGAAATTGGCTTTCTAGTGTTTTCCACAGACTAAGTCTTCCCCTCTTTATGATCCTAGCCATAATGGTAAAGCTCTGTTTCACAATCACTAAGTTTGTCACATAGCATTTGGAAGAGTTGTTACACCTTTTTCATAAAGGTTGGCACAAAGGCTGGCACAAAGGCAGCTGGCAATACCCATTAACTGCTTATTTGGCTTTCATCGTGACTGATATGTTGAAGAGGTCTTAACTTTCTCTAAGTCAGAGCTAAATCAGGTTGCTTTTACTTTTTACAAAGAGAAAAAGACAAACTCCACATCAGATAAGTCAGAAGATAACAATGAGACACTCACCATAGCCAGCCTGAATTGCCAGTCTGGAAATCATCAGTGTCCTATATATGCACAGCTTTTCAGAAAAGTCATGACTGGCTGCAATGACCACAGAAAAATCAAAATTGGCAATATATTGTCCTGGTTAATTCATGTTTCTTTTTGCTGACACATGGAAGGAGAGCCACAGAAGCTTTAGAATCTTTGGACTTTCTGTGTCCTTCACCCAGGAGGTCAATGTTATTTTGTGGCAAATCATCTTGCACAGTTAAATAGGCATTAGAAACCCCTTCTATCTGCTCACGGAGTCCCTGGTAGAGGGTTTCTGAAAATGAAACAAGCTTATATGTCTCTTAAGCCTTTTATTTATCTTTTAAACAATGTGATTTCTTGCTAAAACTGCTGTTAACAGAACTTTTCCTGATGTCGTCAAAAACATATACAGAAGTTCAGGTACAGCATCTATGCCACAGAGAGCACATGGATCAGATCCAGGAAAAGCAATTCCATTCTCTTTCATTCCTGTCAGACCAGATCAGGGTCACTGCCAAGAACCTCACGGGAATGATTACTCTGGTGTGTGGTTTGTTATGTGTCTGCTGAAGTCAGTAGATCTGGATTACTGACAGGTCTTTAAAACCTGGCACTTAGTTTGGATTTGCAGTGAAACCTGATTATTCCAGACCTCACTAATTTGAGCAATTCATCCCGATGAGAACTGCAGTGTTGCTACTTTTGTCATTTTTGCTGGCTTGCTAACAATGACACTGTGATTCTAGCACACACTCACTAGCACTATTGCTTCTTTCAAACAAATATTTCTGCCAGAGCATTCATTTCAGTAAGAGGACATGACTGTATATCAAAGGAATTTCCATTTGCACTAGCACCTGCTGAGAAGGGTGAGCTCTCTCTCACCTAAGTTATGATATTCCCCAAAAGCTCAGTCCATGAAGTTCCTCTGTGCTGAGTACAAATGCTCAAGTAAAGATACAGACAGAGAATAAAATGACAGCAATTAAAAGGCCTGATATTATGCATATACTTGGTGGAAAATACAAATTGAATATTTCAGAGAGTTCATTCCATTGATTTCATTACTGTTCATTTCTTCCTAAAGAAAAAAACATATGCAATAGATTGGTAATCAGTGATAGCAATACAGACACCTACCATTCCTTCCCCTTGATACTATATTCATTTTGAATGAACATATAACTGAGTTATTTTAATAGGACAAGATCCTCCACATTAGCATTGCAGAAGAAATTGCTGGGAAAGGAGCAAAGAACAGAGCAAAATGTTTCTTTACACTGTTAAAATCCCTGGTGTTCTGACATCTCAACCATTGACTTCATTTTTGCCCCAAAAAAAAAGCATAGTGCAGAGAAGGATAAAAAAGCAATTAGAGGAACAGAAAATCTTCCATAAGAAGATAAATTAAACAGTCCACTTTTCAGCTTGGAAAGAGACAACAGATGAAAGATAAAACAGAAGTCTACAAAGTCATGAATGGTAATGAGAAGATGAATAGGAACAATTATATTCTATTTCACAAAATCCAAAGGGGACAAAACATTCAAGGAAATCATCAGACAGCAATTTCAAAAACAAATCATGTTTTCATGTATTGTTTATTCAAGGTATATTTGTTATCACAGACTGTTTAGAGGTTATTAAAATATTATTTCGTTCAAAAATATAATAGCAAAATTGATAGAGCACTACCTTGTAGGAAATTATTTTGTGAATGGAACTTGTGACTCAGAAAATACGGAACATGCTGACTGATGAAAGCTAAAGAGATTTGCCCAAGTTCATCTAGAGTTTCCCTCAGCATCTTCTTCCACTTTCTGCTGCTAGACAAACCAGGCAGACTTATTTCTAACAGCCAGCATGGCTGTTATTATCATACTTTTCAATCTATGTACAAAGCTGTCAGGCATGGCCATTCTAGAGCATGTCCTTCCAGCACAATTCTAACTAAAATCAAGTATAACTAATGGATGAGAATTGCCTTTTTGGAAAGCAAGTTGCTAACAAATTTTACACTGCTTAGGAATTAGGTTCTGCTCTGTTAATTAGGCAGTGTTCATTATTAAATTTTCAAACTCATGAGAACATCTAGAGCAATACATGCACTTCAGTAGTCTCCTGCTTAGGCTTTTTCCAGTTTGTCACTCTTGTTTATTTCCTTGTAAGCTTTTACAGGACTCCTTTCCCTTTCTCCCCTTTTTTCTCTACCTCACCTGACAGTCATGATCTCATACTCTCAGAGTTTCACCTGAGGCATTTTTTATTTTTTGCATTACACAGCAAAGCCCATTTGGGCTAGTTACAGATTTGTCCTTTCCATTTATAGAATCATCTTTACAGCATGTCATTATTATCCCTTTTTATATTTTGGCATATGTGCACTATATTTTCCTACCTTGGTGGATAATCAGAAAGATCTTTTCATCCTTCTCAGTTAAGAAATTAGAGCACTGTGACATTGCATGCAGCAGAAGTTTTTCTTACAGAATATTAAACATCTATCAATTTTTTCCCATTGGCCTTGAATGTTCAAGTGTTATTATTAGTGGTGTACAGACTTCAAGGGGCATATGTCAAATTATTTATTTTTATTGCCTGTGTTCAATTTACTTACTAGTATAAAAAAAGAAACACTAAAGGGATGTGCATTTCTACTAGACTTTGGATTATACGAGAGAAATGGTATGTAATTATATCCTTTTAATGGCTTTGTATTGGGATGAAACAGAATCAAGCTTATCCCTAGAGCTTAGTGTGACAAAGAATGCAGGAAAACAGAAGTAAGACAGCATGAAGCATTTTTCCATGTAAAGGTCCCAGTAACAGATGTAATCAGCACCAGAAACAGATGTTCCTGTCACATTTTGGTTTACACCATAGTGTGTCTATACACAGTGGTCCACTTCTAAGTAACCAAAGATAGCCAAACCTCCAAGAAACTTCACAGTTCCTCATCCATAAACACACGTTAGCCTATGGAATATGTGCCTGTAGGAAGATGTTTGCTACCAACAAGGAGAGGATTTGGTGTTAGACACCCGGGTCTGTCTTGGAGCACATGGAGCCGTGAGCAAACATCCCAGTGCTGGCAAACATTCTCTCCCCACTCTGCCATGGGCTCTGCCACTAAGGAACAGCCATAAGACAATCTGACATTGATCTTCATTAACTTTATAATGCCAAGCCTCAAACTGCAGTAGGCCATGAGGGCAGAGCCTCAGGTGGTATTTCTCGCATGCCCCCAGCACGCCTTGTTCACCCCCACAGGTCACAGCCATGAGAGCAGCAATTTTGTGCCAGTTGAGGAAGCAAAAGTGAGTTTTCTTGAATCACTACATGGATGGGCTCTTCTTTGTTTACTCCACATCCCAAAGGTTGTTTGGCAGACTGTACAAAAATAAATTTAAAAAAGAGATCCTCACCTAAATTTAAGCAAATTTTTTCATCATCTAGCTTCACTAGAAGGGAAGGTTCACATGTAGTTACAGATCACATGTCTCTGACTCTCCTGCCAAATGGGTATTTCTGAGAGAAGTCTAATTTGAGACCATTCCCATGCTTTTACATGGAAAAATCCCAGCCTCAGTTCCTTCCCCTGAAAGCATCAGTACTTCAAGTCACCATACCAAGGCTTCACCTTGGCATTTACATTGCAATCTGAGCCTTTCCTCCCATCTTCAAAATCTGTTCCATTAATAGTATCTCTTAGATACACAGTATATTGAGGCATACCAACATTATTGCAGCTTCTTCTGAACAACTGCATAGAAAAAAAAAACAGTCAGTGAACAAGAATGTTGTGAAAAAAGAGCACTCAAGACTGGTAGTGTGTCTCAGACACCCTAGTAATTAAGGGTACTGGTATCTGAGGTTGAATGCATTCAAGCTGAAATTCCCAGCTTAAAAGCAGTTGTCTCAACCCATTTCTTGTTTAAGAGCAATAAAGGATTACTTTTATCTCCATATTACTTCAATATTTGGATATATCTGTCAAACAAATAGATAGATAGATAGATAGATAGATAGATAGATAGATAGATAGATAGATAGATAGATAGATGTGAGAAAATAAAGCACCTCTTACTCAGATAAGGAGAATTTTCTTCATGTGAGTAATAATTAAAGTTTATCTCCAAAGCCAGTTCCCATAACTAATTTTGCTCATGAAGTGAGTATTTAGTAGTCTGCATCTATCTCCAGCCAGCTAGGTAACAGATGTGGATTTCCTTTTGAACCACTCATCTCTGAAAACTGAAGATACACATGATCCCTTAAAAATATGACATGAACATCACAGGAGTTTGCCTGCATTTTTAGCACATCAGTATGTTTCTTGGAGCGAGGGTATCTGTACCAGGAATGTTCTCCAATATTTTTATTCCTCTATGTTTAAATATTAACAAATAAACACTTTTGTTTCTTCAAATTATTTTGTGGCCTTTCAGTACCTTAAGGGGGCTTGTAAAATGGAGGGAAAGTGATTTTTTTCCAAGCACAGCTAGTGACAGAACAAGGAAGAATGGTTTTAAACTAAAAGAGGGGAGATCTAGATTAGATAGTAGGAGAAAATTCTTTAATGTGTGGGTGGTGAGGCAGTGACACAGGTTGCTCAGAGAAACTGTGGGTGCCCCATCCCTCAAAGTGCCCCAGATCAGGCTGGATGGGGCTTTACACAACCTGGTCTAGTGGAAGATGTACCTGCCTATGGTAGGGGGTTAGAACTGGATGATCTTTAAGGTCCATTCCAACCCAAGACAGTCTATGATTCTTTGATTCTATGATGTAACATTAGATGCTGCAGCTGGAGCTGCATTGGTTATGCCTTGTTATATTTAAGAAGTCTTCTGAATATTCCCCCTTGAATATTGCTTTTTGTTTTCTCCACCATTTCATACTTTTCTCTCCTTATTAGTCTCCTTTATCTTTCATCCCATCTACAGCCTTTTTTTTTCATTTTCTCACCACATCTGTGTAAGAAACACCGTAAACAGTATGCAACTGTGTTAGAACTATCAAAGATTTGAAAATATCCTTTCCAGCACTTCAAACAGTGTTGAAAATAAACTTGAAATTAAAACCTCCTACATGTGATGGAATCCTGCATCACTGTGGGACTGTGTGAGTCCAAACAGAGCCATTTAAAAGCCAAGTCAAACAACAAAGGGAGTCTATTAATCCCAGCTCCCCTGGGTATCCATGGTCATTCATTTACCCATTTCTGGATGTGTAGTAGACTTTGAACAGACAGGGTGGCCAAGTTCTTTTGCCAAATGGGTTGGAAACAGAAAATCATTTGACAGTCCAGTGCAAACACATAGCAGGTGCCTTCCAGAATTGTCGTAAGGGGATTTCAGAGTGGTCTGAAGGCCAGGGAAACAGGCAGACTGACAGCTGGGGCACAACGCCATAGAGAAGGGACATCAGCCTAAATGAGATTCCACCCTGTGGATGTTTTGTGGCAGGGACAGGGGTTCCTTTATTTTGAACCATTCCTTGGTACCAGTGATTTTCCTCTCTCAAAATTCGTCACAATATGCCATTAAAGACATATTGTAAAGGAAAATCACATTAGGGGTTTACAGTCAGTTCCTGAGGCCTGGTTCAGCTTTCAAGCAGTCTCTTTCTGGTGCCAACACAATTTGCATCCAAAAAATACTGAATTAGACTATAAGGATTTTCTTCATTATCATGAATTATAGGACAAATTACTTTTGAATGTACTGTCTGCCAGCATAGCATCCAGAAATGGGTGTACTTTGATATGAAGCTCTAATTTTTCACTGTTCTCCAGGATTTATGATAAAAAGTCTTTCCAGAAGGCAATGGATTTGAATGGAAAAGAACCAAATCTTGAAAAATGGGCAAGTGCCTCAAAGTCTCAAAGGCATTTTGCTACCTCCACTGAAAGCAAATGCTCTTTTAAAAAATGCTTCTTATATGCATAGTTCAAATCTTACTTTTTATTAGTGCATGGCTATGTCCTTAAAAATTGTTTTCCAAATCTGAAAAGGTCTGGTTTTATAACACATTATATATGCATATTTAAACACCATGAAATGTTAGCCTTTCAAATTAACAAGTCACTTCTGAAATGTTTCATGGGAAAGGACATTACAATTAGTCTAATAGTGTCTTTTCTATTCAAACTCCCAACAGGAAGAGAAATGGGTTCTCAGATTATCCATTACTTTTGGATCATTTAAGCAAAGGGTTCACAAAATTCATATCAGCAAACAAAATTTAATGATCATAACTTTTCCAAAAGCAGATAAGAGATTGCTGTTGAGTAGTAAATTAAACAGAAAAAGCAGAATAACTTCACAAGCACTGGTCAAACTGGGCTACTCAGGTTTGTCCACAAGTGGGAAGGAGAGATGAAAACATTTAATTTTTTCAGTTTTACATTGCATCAGATCTTTTAAAATAACATTTTTACATAGTAAAATCGCCTACAGTTAAGAAATGTTAAATGCTAAGTATCTGAGATCAAACATTTTATTTTGAAATAAACTACTTTTATTATAATATTGTTTAAAATTTTGATATTTTTATTAAACTTATGGGGCTTTTATGATTTTTTAATTGCTCTACAAAACTCCTTCTTTGACCAGCTCTATTTGTCTTTGGCTCATCCTTCTTCCATACTCCACCAGTGAAATTCCCTCTTCTTTTGGCTTCATCTGTCTGAGGGGTTTTGTTCCCATTTGCAACATCTTTCATGTGGCACAACAGAGTCAAAGACATGAAAATGCTTGCTCTGTCACTCTGTTCAGCATATGCTGTAAGGGAGGGAAGAGCCAGGAGGAGTCTCTGGAAGGTACCAGCCTTTCCAGGAGACCATTCCTACCAGCAGGTGCTCCAGAGATCAGTTTGAGAAATGAGCCTGTACCTGCAGCCAGCCAGAGGTGAAACTCATTAAGTGATAAGGATGGATGGAAGTGGCTCTCTCCTACGATCTCCAGCAAGCCATTACAGCCTTTCAAAGCCAGATGTGTTTTACTCCAACATCTTGCTGCAAGATGTTCTGCCTGGCCTCTGCAGCCTTTTCTAGAATCTGCTTTATTTGCCTTGTCAGTGCATTTGGTTTCATGCATATCTTACTTTCATTAAAATATTTGTTTTCTCCTAGTTGAGTCTTGCTCATATAAAATAATTGCAGCCTTTTTCAGTCCATTTGAAGCCACATGATAGAATTAAAAACGTTTCATTACCACTAATTGTAATTTATGGTTCAAACCTTTAATTTAGGCCTTAAACTAACTCATTTTTATGGATCACAATGGCAACACTGCCTTGGGATCAGCACTGAAATACGCATTTAGCCTCCCAGCGCCCTATTTCATTCTCTGTTCTTCTGTTTCTTCTCATGCTGCCTCTCATTTATTTTATCCAAAAGTGTATGATGTTGTTCATCCTTTCCAAATAACTGTCTTTTCAACTAGGCTTGCCTGGAGAATGGGCCCAGTGCTGCAAGTTTTTTGGCTACTTTCCTAGGATTAGTGGTTTCCTGTTATAAATCTGATTTAATATAAATAACAAAGCTTCTGAGAAGTGAGTTGACAAGGAAGAACACAATAGACTGCATCTGTTCAATTCCTACTCGCAGTTTTCCTCTTCCTTGAAAAATAAAAACTTTTAACTATTTTTTTTTTATTTTCTATGCAATAAAACAATTTCTTTCCCTTCCTAATCAGTGAGATTAATCCGAATATAAGTGCAATGGGAAAAAACATTGCCTGAATTGATGCTGCCTGTCTTTCATGTCAATAAACTTCCAAGCCTGTTATTAACTATTCAAGCACATTAAAGAAGGGTCCAACCTGGGTGAAAATTGCACCTGTCCTGCGTCAGTGATCTTCCTTTTAACTCTGTACATTTCTTCAACCCCAGGTCCCTGACTCTAAAGATAAAAGGCCTATAGCTAAGAGATGCAGCTGTCAGAGGTTGAGCAACCACTGCAGTAATCCAGGCGAGCCAGGGCAGCAACACAGCAGCATTTCCTGTTAACAGGAGTGCTTTGGACATTTCTGTGCTGCTGCCTCAGGCGTGCACCCCACATTCAGCCAGTGCTTCTAAACCTGTGTTTTTGAGGCTAATCCGGTTCAGTCACAAAGCCACCTTTCCAAAAACCAAAGCAACAAACTTTACACAGTTTCCACACTCAGGGAGCTGTTGCCCTATGGCAACCTACTGTGCTCCCTGGCGACATGGCAACATGCTTTGCTCCACATGAGTATTTCTTTTCAGCCTATGTCTCTGTTTCCAGTCCCAGGAGGCCCAGGTGCTGAAACATCTGGCAGAGAAGAGAGAACATGAGCGAGAAGTGCTTCAAAAAGCTTTGGAGGAGAACAATAACTTCAGCAAAATGGCAGAGGAAAAGCTGATACTGAAAATGGAACAGATCAAAGAAAACCGTGAAGCTAATTTAGCTGCTCTTATTGAACGCCTCCAAGAGAAGGTAACCACACCATCACTCCTCACCTTAGACTAGAGAGAAAAAGCTAATCAATATTTTGCAGAGATGTTGTGCATAGTTCTTATCTTGGTTGCTACACCTGAGCTATTTCTAAGTCAGAGCTACTGATGCCTGTCAAAACCACCACTCACTTTGAAAAAGGACTGAAGTGCTACAGTCTCACAATCACAGGATGGTTGAGGTTGGAAGGGCCCTCTGGAGATCATCTGGTCCAATCCCAGGCTCAAGGAGAGCCATGTAGAACCATTTGCCCAGGACCATGTCCAGGTGGCTTTTTAATATCTCCAAGAATGAAGACTCCAGTTCCACTCTGGGCATTGTGTGCCAGTGCTCAGTCACCTCACAATAAAAAAGTGTTCCCTGATGTTCAGAAGAAACCTCATGGGTTTTAGTTTTTGTCCATTGCCCCTGATCATGTCACTGGGCACCACTGGAAAGATCCTGGCTCTGTGTTCCCTTCATTGAGGTATTTATAGATATTTGTAAGATCCCCCTGAGCTGCCTCCAAAGTGAACAATCCCAGCTCTCTCAGCCTTTCCTCATAGCAGAGACTGAGAAAAGCTCCTTTATCCTCAGGGCCCTTTGCTGGACTGTCTCTAGAGAAAGGTTAGTTTTCTAGCTTTTAAGAAGTTCTGTGAACAAATGAAAGGTCACTTGTGTTTAGATTTCAGCTTCTAAGAAAAGTCACTGATCAAATAAAATAACTGCCCGATGTCTGTTATTCTTGGTTTCTCAGAGGAGAAAGAAAAAAAATTATGGGAAAAAAAGTCTTTCATATACAGCAAAAGAGGTCTGTCTTTCCACAAGTCTTGCAAGGAAGAGAGTAAATTTTCCTATGGAGATCTTTGGTACAGCCAGAGGAAACAGGGAATCACAAACCCTAGATGCAGGATGAAGTATGCCCTTCTCAAAAAGAAAAACCTTCCACACAAGGGAGAGAAACATGCAAATAAAGATTTAGAAGTGTTAAGAAAAAATTAATTAGTTCTGCATGAGTGATCACTTGTTTCTCTCAGTAATGAACTTTCTAATATACTAGTAAATTGGCTAAAGAAAATAGCTCTCAGAGGTTTTCAAGATGATCTTCATAAGCACCTCTACATCGCTGATGGAGACAAAAGTCTTTGAGAGCAGGAAAAAAAACAACAGAATCCAAAGGATGATGTTACAAGTAACTACATAAACAGGATAATTCTTGAGCTTAAGAACTATACTCAGATTGCTTGACATTTTTGCATTAGCTTCATTTCCAGGCATTCGTACCCAGACCTTATGAAAACAAAGGGAAAAGCAAATTAGTTATCTTCGAGGTCCAAAAGGAAGTGGGAAGGACAGCTGATGCATCTCTCTGTCCTAGGTTAATGTTAACAGACTGTTGAACCCTATTTCCACAGGAATGTGGTAGAATATGTGCATGAAACCCAAGAAAGACTTCGGAGAAAAGATGACAGTAACTCACTTGGAAACACTTGCACTGACCAGTAATTTAAAAATACAATTTTGCCAACACCAAAACATTAAAAAACAAACATAATTTGCCAACATCAAAGTGAATCCTTAATATACAGAAAAAGAAGTGAGCTATCTGGTTCCAAGTCTTCCAAAGTTACACAGAGCTGTGCATACCCCAAGGTATTGGTGTCTAGAAGCTACTGCAGAGATAACTTCAGTATACTGCAGTTAATAGGAACACCAGGCAACAAATCCCTTACAAAATCTAGCATTCAGTATTACAGACCTTTCAAGGACCAATTTACAGGTTAAGTTGGTGCAATAGGTGGTATTCTTCATCATAGCCAGAGAAAGAATCAAGAGGACACGTAACTTCAGTGTTCAGACTAAGGAGATGTTTGAGACATTCAGACTGACTTGTCTCATTGAGACTAAGTTCTTGGATCTTTATTACACTTCCTAAATGCTACAGATAACAGAGTAACTAATATACAGTGTGCAGGCAATTAATTCCTCACTCATCCTTCCCTATATTTAATACCTAGGAATTCAAAGGGCAAATGTGAGCATGTGGCACAGTTTATGCTACAAGGAGCACCTCTCTATGTGGCCCTTTTAAATGAAACTCTGTGAGGTGCTGAGGATTATAAGGCCATATCAAATAAAAAACTGAGCTCCAGAGCAAGAGTAGAAAGTAAGCACAAAACGTTCCTCAGGCTGGTCTGGTGGATGACACCTCTCTTGTGTTGCTTCTTTTAAAGATGGTTGTGCTGTGAAACAAGTTTTGCACAAGCATCAAATGCATGACCTAAACGTGTTGTCAGCATGAACCTCCCTGGGCAGGTGGAATGAGAAAAAGGTTTGATTTTTCCCTTCTTGATGTTTTCCAGGAGAGGCATGCTGCAGAGGTCCGTAGAAACAAGGAGCTCCAGGTGGAACTGTCTGGCTGAAAACAGCAATGGTGGATGTG
Source organism: Promerops cafer (assembly GCA_013398275.1). NCBI lineage: Eukaryota > Metazoa > Chordata > Aves > Passeriformes > Nectariniidae > Promerops > Promerops cafer. Next base: position 1,756,293 of record VZSE01005858.1, on the reverse strand, counting down.
ACCCATCCCCACCATTAGTAAACTCCCCCTGCCTATATTATTATGGATCATGCGATATAAGTATGGGAAATGTATGACGTGGTTTAAAAAAAAAAGGTAAAAATCAAGAACTCAATAAAAAACTTTAAAAAAGAAACAAAAAAAAATAAAAACAAAAACAATGCGGTCTCTTTGCAGAATGATTTGCTTGATGTTTAAAAAACTTGGATCTTATTTTGTAAATACTTACATTTTTGTTAAAAAATACGATTATTGCATTATGCAAGTTATTTCATAATCTTACATGTCCTGTAACAGGCTTCTGATGTTGTCTATTTCCACTCGGTTGAATTTGCTGGGTCTGTTCATTTGAAGCACCTCATGTCTAATTCCATTCCCTGCGACTTCTCATTCCAACCCACCGTGAGGTCAGTAGTAGTTCTATGGTGCTAGAGACCAGTCATTGCCTAATAACCTAGACTGCTTTGCCATCAATAAGCTTTCTTGAAACAGTGACTAGATCACAGGTATTGTGACTTCACGTTCAGCTGTCCAAGACAAAAAGGCTCTTAAAATGGTTTTTCAAATGCAACTTATGCTGCAGGACTCTGTACTGTGCTGTACAATTGGGGTTGAATCGCCACGTAGAGTGTTTGTTGCTTCTGCTTTTTGAGGTGAGAGGCAACAAAACCAGCTGTGCAACAGAGTGAAATCAAACAAGATCAGTTTGAGACAAATTTAAGAGGCACATTGTAACCATCAAGCTATGACAAATTTTGGATGATGCCAAACAGCCATACAAATGCTAATTGTAAAGTGAGCTTAATTCACCACTTGAAAATTTATTGATGGAGCAACTAATAGATAGCATCAAGTGGCTTTATCTGTAGGTGCCATGATCTATGATACTTATCTGATGCTACCACGTTACATGCGTAATAGTACAAGAGGCTACCGAATATTTCACCTGGAACCCATGAGCCAGTTGTTACCCTTTCTTTTTATGACACTGCTGACTTCCATTCATCATGACCTTTACTCTTCAGTGTTAGCCAACCCTACCTAGTGACAGACATCTAGGACTAAGAGGGCTGAAGCAGGAGGAATGACTAGACAGGGTGCTTGTGCCAAGTACAGTATCACCAAACCTAACACATCATCCCCAAAATAGCCGCAGTTTTGAAGTTGTCCCTACCCCCCTGGAGGTTGCTGCCTGCATATTCTACTCTTCATTAGTGCTATTTTCCTGTATGTCATTGTGAGCAAGCTGTGATTAATAAAGAATTGGGGTTCTGTGAACTGAAAAAGGGCTTGTTTCTTCTCTCGCTCCATTACGCCTCTGGCATGTGCCCATGTGAGGGGAAAACCTAATGTAGTCATAAAAGCATGGAAATGAGACTTAAACAATTATTAATAAACCAAGCCTACTTCTCTGCTAATATGGGCTTAACTCCTGCTATGCATTTTCCAGTGCTTTGGCTGGCTGTTTTTAAAGATTACTGTATAAACTGAGCCTGTAAATGTGACCTCAAGCACTGGGTTTATTAAAAAAGAACTAGCTATATGCACATGCACATGCACTCCTGAATCCTGACTCAACATTGGGGGGAAAACGGAATTTGGGGATAGAAAAGTAAATAATCTAGCTCTGGGTACATACATCAATAACTACAACAGGATTCTGGGTGTTAACACACTGGTTTTCAGGGTAGAAAATACTAATTTATAGGATCTATTGAAAAACAAAATCACTTGGGTTTCTGCTGAGCTACAGAGCTGAGATGCAAAATTGAATCAGATCCTATTTTGAACTGGACAAGTGATAAAGAATTATCTCTAGGATTAGTAGAAAATTGAACTAATTATCTGAAGACATCAAAGTGGCATCATTTACTTGTTCTTTCAGAGAGATGGACTTTATGCTCCAGGTCTGCAACAGTCAGGTTTTTTATTTTAGCAGACTATTTTATTTTGGAGCCAAGAGGTGGCCTGCAGTCAAAAAGCAGCTGAAGTTGAACCTGGAGAAAAGCTGTGAGCTCAACTCTGCATGTAGTGAACTCAATACCACAGAATGAAATGAGTACTCCAACTTGTTACAGCAGCTGGGCCTTCTTGACAAAATTACTTATCTTTCTCATGAAATTACCAGAAGTAAACCTGGCATAGAAGCTAGATAGCAGATGTTGAGTCTGGAAGACATGAACTTCAATGTTGCCAAGCCTATGAAGTTTGTATATTGCTTTAAGCCCCAGTAAAAAAAAAAAAAAAAAAAAAAAAAAAAATTAAATTAAGGTCCAGGATCTTAGCTTGAGGGCTTGTGGATTCTGTTTTCATTTCCGAACGGCAAGCCACTTTCAGTTTTCCCTGTCCATTGACTTAACAAGTTCTGGTAGTACTTCAAGCCCTTTTCCTGTTTGTCCTCCTGGCTATGGTTGCTCAGAGAACAAGCCAAGAACAAATCTCTGGTGCTGAGCCAAGCAGGGCAACCTGCATCACTTCCATGGGGCTCAGCTCTCTTCCTCCACAAAAAAGGGTGTCCACACCCAAAGTGCCAACTGGGATGGTCTCCAGCACACTCTGAGCCCGCCACAGAGCTGGGCTTTGCCTGGAAAGTGCTTCTCAACAGGTACCAAGGCTGCACCGGGGAAAAGAGTAAAGAACCAGACAGTGGGAGCACTGCTGCCCCAGGTCACAAACCATGCTCTGCTCCTGCTCACTTGGCTCTTTGAACAGTGGAGGGTCTACAGTTCATTTTATTAATGTGTAACTATGCTTTGAAAGCCTGTTTGCAAATACACTGCCTATTTAATAGCAAAAAGAAATATCTGGAGACCTGCAGCATGGCCATTTCCTTCTTTTACTCCTGTTTCCTTACATTTCCTTATATTTTGCTTCAGTACTGCCTTTCTAGCTCCCTCCTGCTTGTGCTAGCAAAAGTGTATTGTCACCATGGGGCTCTCTTCATGTGTAGCTACAGATAAAGAATCTCCTTGAAAAGTAATAAAATATAAGTATAAAACACCTGCTCTTTAAAGTATTACCATTTTGGTAAGACAGGGCTTTTTTAATTCAACGACAACCAGAGGGTTCAGGGCTTTTAGATCAAAAAAATTAGGCTTCTTCTTTGATTAACTGTAGATGCCCAAGTCCATGCCATGAGCTGTGAGTAGCTGCTGCTGACCTGCAGACCATTTTCCATAGGCTGCCTGAAACCTCCCACAGGACGGGAGGGAGGCTGGAGTGCTGGCATTGCACCACACAGATGTTTCTCCTTTCACTGGGCTATATGATGGCTCAGAAGCAGGGCAGAGCTGTGCAGCACATCTAGAGAGGCACTTCTGGCCTCTGACCTCTGCAGGTCCAAGGACTGCTACTCCAGGCATGGATAGGGTTCGATTTCCTCTTGGTTAACTCATCAGTTGTGTCACAGCTGCCACAAGGCGACAGCCTGAGTAATCAAACAGGAATGGCTCAAACCTGTCACACTTCTTGTGGTCCTACTGAAGCCACAAAATTTATGCTCAAACCAATTCACAGAACCCTAGTATCATTTAGGTTGGAAGAGACTTTTAAGATCATTGGGTCCTGGCATCATTTACCTGGCACTGCCAACTCCACCACTAAACCATGTCCCTAAGTGCCGTGTCTACACATCTTTTAAATACCTTCAGGGATGGCAACTCAGCCTCTTCTGTTCTTGATAACCCTGTTGGTGAAGAAATTTTTCATAATATTACAGAACCACAGAATCACTTATGTAGGAAAAGACCATTTAGTCCAACCTATGACCAAACACCACCATGTCAACTAGACCATGGCACTAAGTCCATGTCCAGTCTTTCCTTAAACACATCCAAGGATGGTGACTCCACCACATCCCTGGGTAACCCATTCGAATATCTAATTGCCCTTTTTGTGAAGAATTCCTTCCTAATGTCCAATCTGAACCTCCCTTGGTACAACTTCAGGCTGTTTCCTCTTGTACAGTCACTTGTTACCTGGGACAAGAGACCAACCCTGATACAACCTCCAAATATTTCCAGAGTCAGGAGGTTTGGATGTACAGTTTAAATCCACCACCAGTTCAGAACTTGAGAACAATGCCTTTTCTTTCCCTTTTGTTATCACGCTTCTTGTCACATGAAGGGGTTTTTGTTGCTTTGTTTTTGAATGACTGGAAGAAAATCCTAACCCTTCTCTAGCCACTAGCAATGTCTGCCCATTCCCTCACCCAGAATCCCCAAACATGTGACTGATGTACAGCAGCACTGTACACACACCCAGAGCTGCCTGCCTGACTGCCATCCAGCAGCCCTGTCAGAGAGATGGGCTCTGTGATCAGCACAGGAAAGAGTTTTACTCCCAGCACCTAAACTATGCAGAGAACAGACGTACTTCTCTCTCCTGCCCCAGAAGGAGAGAGACATTAGGGCAGCATGAACATCTTTCTCATCCCACAGATCCCATCGCGTCAAACCAAACCCTCCCATCAGGTTTTGATGGAGAGAAGCAAGGATTGCACAGGAACAGGCAGGCCCCACATCCATCTTGCAGCCCGTGCCCTGTTCTGAACATGTTCCAGCGGTGGGAAGAAGACTCAGCAGAAGGGAGACTACCAGGGTGAAATCGGGATAATTTTAGGCAACTTTCCCCGTGCCTCAGGGCTGGTACCACAGTGATGTTGGTGCAATACTGCCATGCAGCGGTCAGAGTTTGCAAGGGGGAGCATCTCTGAAAACACCAGGGATTGATTGCAAGGGTTTCCTCTGAAGAATATCCATTCCATCTCCTGCACAGTTTACACTTTATATAAGGGTCTTTATATAAGGTAGATGGCGGCTTTGAAATCTGAAGCCTGAGTCCAGACATTTTCAGGTTTAACTCCCGTGTAACAGGAGTGGCATGACCACGGATAGCTGAAAGTCCAAAGAAAGGACTGATATTTTTGTGTGGAACATGGAGCAGCCAGAATTACAATTATTGCAACACCACCATCAGAAGCACTCCTGACTATGATAACTTCTGCATTACTGAAACTTCAAATATGTCTAGAAAGCAACATAGTGCACAGCAGCCAGCTCAGAAGAAAGACTGAGAAAATCATAAAAGCAATGTCTGAAGCACAGGGAAGGGCAAAAGAAGCTACATCAGAAACCATCAGCAGATTAGGGGCTAAATGAGCTGTGAAACAAATCTCACATTTGAAAAGTAGTTTTCATCTCCCAGTGAAGGAGAGAGCATGGTCATCCTTGAAGCTGTCTCCCTTGAAAAACACTGAACTCTTTCTCCATCCCCACACCAATACTTGGAACCAGGGCACAAGACAGAGAAACCTAAAATACAGGCTACATTTCATATATATGTGTGTGTTATCCATAGCTCTGTGAGCAATAGGAACCAGAATATGCTTGGATTATGCCATGGATTAAGGAAATCTCCAGTGTACAGTAAAATGCCTGTGCTCTAGCCATTCATAATTCCAGTGCTATGCTGAAGCTTGGTGCCATCTGATGTTTTAGTTTTCCTCCAGGGAAATTCAAGGAGATTCCTTTTTCTGTTCAAAGACCATAGGAATGCATATAACTGATCATTTACTGAGGGAAACATTTGCCTGCTTCAAGTCTACAATATAATGCCATGCTCCCCTTCTTTTGCATGGCCGTGAATAGCTGCTGGAAAATGTCTTCCTGCTGTAACTGTTTGACTTTAGTGAAATGGGTCATGCAAAAGGGAGATCCTGGGCAACTCTTGAAGATGGATACATGAAAGACATTATCCCAGATACAGCCCAGACAAGTGTGATGTAAGGAAACAGCCAAGCTATAACTTAAATTTCTTTTAGCTATTGTAATTGCAATGGATTTTTAAACAAACTTCGAAAAATAGCTTCACTCTATCAAGATACATTTTAAAAACATTAACTCTTAAAAGACACAGCTTTCCAAGAAGTCGTTTAGATAATAATTTCTACATATTCACAAAAGTTGACAAATATCCCCATGAACAACTGCTTCTGACCAGAAGATGGCAATCTCTTATTATTTAATGGGCAACTACAGACAGTAAATTTTATTTTGAAGAGTCTTTCAAACTCTGCAAAATCCTGAAATCCTGCTTTGTAGAGTCTGATGTTCTATATTTACCCTGAAATATAGATTTGGGTTTATATAAAACATAAAAGATAACACTTTTTCCTTGGGCAAAATTCATTGCTTTTGCTATATTTCCTGAAAAATACAACACTGGGCAGGCATTTAAAATAAACTACAGGATAAGGTAGCCATATGAATAAACAGGTTAATATTACCTGTTCCTTAGACTGGAGCTTAGAGGCTGATTTCTGCTCACAGCAAGTCTGAACCAGCTCTCCTCAGTGCTGGATGAAAGCAGGAGAACATCACTGCTCTTCAGACAGATTTCATGCAGGCTGAAAAGGGGTGATGCTTACAGCATAAGAAACAGGAACATCCCTTCCTGCACTGTGTTTTACACTTAGAGGTTTGCAAATGATGAAAAAAAAAGGTGGGGTGCAGTGGCATATGAAGAGCTGTCCATGAACTGGTTGCACAGATTGCCTGTTTTCCTGACACAGGTATCAGCTTGGGAGCAGCACTGGATGAGTGCACATCTTCTGCCTCCAGGGGCGAGTTTGGAGGCAGCACAGCTGCTTGCTTGCAAAACACAGTCTGTGCTCAGATTAGCAGTTTCTGTCAGACCTTGGATGTCCCATGAAGGGCCAGCTCAGCCTGCCTTTTGCTGTGCTCCTAGGACACCCTACCAGTGCTGGAGGGAGCCTGACTCACCCAGCATCTCCTTGGGTGCTCGTCCATGCAGGCACAGCCTGCGGCAGAGCTGTAGGGAAAGATGTCATCTGGCAAATACAGAGGAGGAGGAGGCTGATGGCTGCCACTGAGAGACAGCAGAAAATTGGCAGCAGCAGCCAAACTGGGGGAGAACAAGGGTGAAGCTGGGGGGTGCTGCTCCTGCTCTGAATTTCCCCAATTGCTGGCACCTCAGGAGGGGTCCTGTGGGAAGACGATCCATGCATGAATGTCATGGTTTAATCCAGCAGGCAGCTAAACACAACGCAGCTGCTGGCTTGCTCCCTCCCTCCTCTCCATGAAGGAGAAAACTGGGGGGAAAAAGTAAAATCCATGAGTTGACAGTTTTCTAGGACAAAAATGGAAAAGTAATAATAATAATGATTATGCTATAGCAAAAAAAGGGATGCACAATGCAATTGCTCACCACACACTGCCCAATGCCCAGGCAGCTCCCAAGCTCATACACTGAGCATGATGTCATAAGGTATGGAATATCCCTTTGGGCAGTTGGGGTCAGCTGATCCAGCTGTTTCTCCTCCCATTACCTTGTGCCCCCCAGCCTTCTCAAAGTGGTGTGGTGTGAGAAGCTGAAAAGTCCTTGACTTAAAGTAAGCACTGCTCAGCAAAACATCAGTGTATTATCAACATTGTTCTCACACTAAATCCAAAACACAGTACGGTACCAGCTACTAGGAACAAAATTAACTCTATCCCAGCTAAAAACAGGACAGCAGGGTCCCAGGGAATCCTGGGAACTGCACTCTGTGCCCATCCAAGATGCTTTCCAGAACTAACACCACTGCAGGGGTGTGTGCAAAGCAGGTCATCAGCACTGGGCATTATCTGCTTGTCCTCTGGCCAGCTGTTGGCTCCATATTAGAGCAGACTGTAGAAATTATGCAACTTCTGCATTTCACAGTGCATTTTTACCCTCATGTTTTACACAACAATCAGGTGCTTGGACTGGTTTTAAAAACATAAATTTTTTTCTATGAAAGGATTCATGTTGAGTTTTTGAAGGCATGCAGGCATCTCTGTTCACTAGGGAGTGCACCCCCACAGCTTTGATACAGCTCATCGGCAAACCAAGCTGGAATTTACAACACTGAAATTGGAGATTCTTCCTCATAGTTCCCCATTAGTTTTATGGTTATCCAAGGTGTATAATTTCTCCACATCGAAGCTGAAGGCAAAATTGGACATCTTCTTCCAGAGTTCTGGAACGTGCAGAGTTTACAGCATTGACAGGGTCTCTTTTGGCCAGGGCAAGATGCTGCTGTGCCTGGCAGATCCCAGGCAGGGCTGGGCAGTCCCACATTCCTCCCAGGCAGCCTGCTGTGGGTGCTGGGATCGTTTCCTGGGACACAGGGTGCTCACAGCAATTGGCCTCCGTGCCGTCACATGTTTAACGCTCCCAGACGCACCAAGAGGTCCTGGCTGCACAGAGTCCCTTGCACTGCCCAGGGCACCTTGCAGCACATGTGTGAGGTGTGTTCAAACAGCCCCACGCCCCTGGCCTGGGCTCACCGCCAGTTTAGCTCAGCCAGCTTGAAAACAGCATCTTCCCAGCCAGGCTGGGAGTCCCAGGATGCTGGGAGCAAGCACTTGGCTGCTGTAGCACAGCTACACAGGCTCCAGCTCACCCAGAGGTGCTACTGCTTACTGCTGCAAGCATGGAGCCCTGTGACAAATTTTATGGAAAACGTGAATATTTTCTATGTTTTAATACTGGAAAAAAAATCCCCTCTTTTTATTTGGACCCATAAAATATAGGAACTGCTTTTTCATCACCCCATTTTTCTCCTTTCTGAGAGAAATTAGATCTTTCTTAGTTTAGAGGAGAAAAATTCCCTGCATTGAAAGGGAATTTCTCCTTTCTCATGGACTGTAGCAAAGGGGGACCACTATGCAGTCAGATACCATTTTATCTGCAGTCTTCTATGGATTCTCCAGGCAAAGAAAAAAAGGAAGGAGGTTTCTAAACTGAGGATAATTTCTTCCCGAGTATGTGGAACACATCCTTACAGGTGTAACCTGTACATCTCCTTTTCTTTCCATCACATTCCAATAGGCTTAAAGGCAGGACAAAAGCAAGAAGTCAGTCAAGTTTATTCCAGTTTCCTGAAGAACTCTGTCTGCATTTTGGAGCTCCAAAGTCCTGTACTCAGCATAGGATGATGTGAAGGTCTGAGGTGTAAGCAAAAATGAATGATTAAACCAGAAACACACCATTTTCTAAGCAGCATCTTGATTTCTGTGGAAAGGGGTATTGCACTTTCTCTCCCAGCAGTGGAAATCAACCACAAATACTTTGATATAGAATCCTGGCATGGCTATACCCATAATTTAATCTTTCTTGGTTTGTCTAACATGGGAAAAATGATCTTTCTCCTTATTCTGCTCAGTGATTTATTCATTATTTTGGTGTTAACAATGATTTATTTTCCTCTCGCTAGCCTTGTAGTAGAAGACATAGTTGGCTGAAACCACAGAAAAGCTTTTGCACAATGCATATTATCTCACTGGGAAAAAGGTTTAAAATATGACTTTGCATCTTTGCATCACTATTAAGACAGTATTGTTCTCCAAATGACCACTATGTTCACAGTGGTCTTAAAAGAAAGCAAATAGAAATGAAATACCAAATTATCTCCATTACACTTAGGCAGACAAGAACTGGCTGAAAACAGAGGTGCAAGTAAATAGAGTTGCAGTTTTATTCAGCAACTTGTCGTAAAGAAAGGCTATACATTTGAGATACTAAAATGCCTCGAGAAGTGTCAGAACAACTTCAGTTTTCTCAGAATTAGCTAAGACTCATGAATGTTACCATCCTGATGGGTATTTCTGAGAAAAAGCCTAGAGAAGGTTATAAATACAGCAAGAGGCTTTAAGAAGAAAAAATCAAGTGGATATGTGGGTGAAAATACAAATATTCATGGTAGTCATGGCATTGGATGGGGTAGCTGCTCACATCAACAGAGGTAACCCTGTCAGTAACTGCAGGTATTTTATTAAATTTAAATATGAGGAATCCACTATGGCATTACAAATGTGGCACTTTCCATAGGAAGAGTACCAGTCAGCTTGCTACTGGAGAAATCATTATCTACATCTCTTCACTCATAGGTGTTGGCTATGTTATGCCCCTAAAGCTGTACAATCTACAAAGCTTCAACAATTCCATATGGAATCATAAATTATTTTCACATACTTATCAAAAGCCAGCCAGATGGGTACGTGGTTCTGGTGAAAATGTCCTGTATTCAGGCAGCTGCAAATACTCAACCACTAGTAACAGATTTTAAACTGTCTCTGGAAAGTTGCTGGAAGCACAGTTAAATGTTATTAAATCCAAAGCAACTCAAAGCAGAAATTAAAGCTTCTCTAATTTTGCCTTCTCACTCACAGTTCAGATGTCTCACATGCTACCCATCTTAGTTAAGTGGGATTCTCTCATGGTCCAAGTCCCCAGACAACTGCCCCGGGTACCCTAACAAGCTACTCATCCTCTGCCTATGGCACTGGCCTTCATTTGGTACAGCAATCCCATGAGAATGAGAGAATGGGAATCCATGAAATTCTCGAGTGCTATTGAATATTTCAGGAAGGACACTCCCCCCATCCAAAACTGCTTAATATTTTCTGGCAAAAGATGTCTCAGAGGCCATGGTAGAGAAAAATACATAAAGGAGAAGGACGAGAGTTTCTAAAATATGTTTTAGCTTACCCCATGTTATATATTTTGTACATCATGACATAACACAAATGCTAGTAGAAATGTTTCATGGCAAATGCATTCTTTGAGATTTAGAAGAGGGAATAAAGTAACAAATAACAAGGTAACACATCATTTTTGGTGTTTGGACCTCATCAATTTATGTGCACTTCTTGAAACAGTGCCCTGTGGAAACCTGTTTAAGTCACACACAAGGAATTGCACAGAATCCAGTACTTGTCAAACTGAAGTGTTCTACTTCGTGAAGAATTAACTTTGCCTCTCAAAACCAGCTGTGGATCTGCAAAATTACTTATGGGTAAGTTTATTTCCCTCTCTTTCCCATTAATCACAATCTGATTTACTTAATTTACTTAAGCCAGGACCTCTTTTATGGATTCTTAAAAGAGAATGGGTAACAGGGGAGACTTAGACTGGGCACTGGGAAGCATTTCTTTACCAAGAGGGTGGTCAGCCACTGAAACAGACTTCATAGGTATGTGGCCAGTGCTCCAAGCTTGTCAGTGTATAAGAGGCATTTGGACAATGCCCTTAAAAACATGCCTTAACTTTTGGTGAGCCCTGAGTGATCAGGATGAGATGATCCCTGTAGGTCCATTCCAACTGAAATTGTCTGTTTTGTTCTGTGCTATGCCATTTAATTGGTTTGATCATTCGTTTTTTCATCCCTGAGAGAATATACAATGAATTTTTGATGGTGAAACAATATCTTGGTTTTTCTTATTCTAAAGAAAAATGGGTGGTGATATAACAGCCACCATAAATACATCCTCAAAGTAAAATCTTTTCAGTTATAAATTTAAGCTTTTGCATTTTGATCACACTTTAAAAACCACAAAGTTTAAAATTAACTGTAAACTTCATTTAAAAAAAAAAAGACAAAATAGCACTTAAGAGGTGTGGTTGTTCATTTGATCTTTGCATGGTTAATAAAGGATCTGATGTGAATATTCCCTTATACAATCAGAAATCTGTTACACTGTGTTAGTTAACGTTGAATCAGGCACTAAACAGGTCATTCAAAATCCCATAGCTGAAAAGTTGAGTCATTGCAAAAAGGAAACACTTAGAGTCACTCGAGTAAATAAGAAAATTCACATACCATGACCCCTCAGACAATATCTTTTTTTTTAGATACCACAGCATAATTGTGCCTAAAATGGGAGGTACGTGGTTGTCGATCTGTAACTGTGGCAATCATTCTTTCATTCATCACACGTATCCAAGCAGTACCTGTATCTGACTGCAAACAGAAATGGAAGCAGTACCAGCAAATGCAATACTGTCCTTGGCTGCCTAGAAAATAAAAAAAGAAAAAAGAAAAAATGATCTGATTAAATGCTTGTGACTTCAGGTGTGGCTCAGGTCAGGAACTGCATCTCTCCATTCTCTGACATGGATGAACTTTCTGAGTGAGCTACCTTCTTCCTACCTTCCTGTTTGCCAGGAAAAGCTCTCATGAGTTTATCAATCCTTGTTGTGCTATTAATGAAGCCATCAGAATAGAAGGGGTGGGTCAAGGCATAAAAACAGTAGCAGACTCTACATTTCAACCAAGTACCTAAGCAGTGGCATGCGTTAAGAGCATGCCCTCGTATGATGGATGCAGGCAACTGGGCTCATGTTGGCAGCAAAAAAAAGACCTGCATGGAGAAGTTTGCTTTCATTACAGTCACTCCCAGCCACAAACCAGCCTATCCTAAAAGCAGGAAGGCAGACCACAGCCCCATGAATCCTACATAATTCTCCCTTCATGTTTAATGCTAAACATAAAGTCAAGGACAAGCTGTATAAGTTGTAGTCAGGCATCTGTGAAGACAATTGCAAAGATTACCTCTACCTATTTTCACCCACCCCAAAGAGGAGTTTCTTTATCAGCCCTTTTGGAGAAAGATGTAAATCTTAGATGTAAATCTTTCTCTTTAGAAAGATGTAAATCTAAACACTTAGGCTCACTTATTTAACTCTACATGCTCCCAGTGTTCCATCACCCAGAACATTTAAGGGATCCACAAGAAACTGCTAGGAGTAGGAAAGCTCAGTAGTGATCCCACATAATTTAGGATTATTTAAGATCCTGGCAGGATACTCCAAGTGAGCAAAGCACCATGTAGGAGCCAAATGAGAAAAGAATCTGGTTCATCCTAGTGTTGGAAGATGGCTGACCTTTGAGCAAATCCACTCATAGTTGTTATGTACCAGAGCAGGCCTGAAGTAAAGACAACACCAAATGATGCCTGGTGATGACAGCTAAAACCAGAGTCCTAAAACATCTATCTGCTGAGCAGAGCCAAGCAAAGCATCAGCTCGTGCCTCTGATCACAGGCCACCAAGAAAGAGCAGCAGCATTCCATGGCACATTCAGGAGGATCCCATGGCTATTTTTGACAACTACCAGGTGGTGGCCAGACAATACATTCTGCAGGCAGGCAGATGATCACATCTTGTTGCCAAAAAGCTTTAAGTGATTTACTCTGTTAGAGAGGTCCACAGTATTTCTAAGCTCTGTCCCAGGCAGCAGCATCTCAGCCCAGGGTGAGCTGAGAAAAAGTGGCCAGCAGGTGATTTGTCACTTCTGCTTACTTCTCAGAAGATAAAGCAGAGCTTACAACCAGCTCAGGGGAGCCTTCATAGTTACCTTTACACCCGGAGGAGGATTGTGTCAAGCCCATGAAGGTGCCTTTGCCACGGGTGAAGTTTGTTTCTGAACACAGACATGCTGTTGTGCAGTGCATCTCAGGCAAACAGTGCAAACAGAAATCTGTCCAAATTTGGGGGGTGCTTCATGGAGAGCTAAAGCACCTTTGAGTGGCATGCTTCTGTCAGCAGAAAATAAATTGTGTGAATCTTATGCCAACTGAAAGCACCCCTTTTTAGCATTTTCAAACACAATGTCACGTAGGAAGATGCCAGAGAAGTAGTCAGAAAACAAAAGAAACTGCAAGCCAGGGTCTTGCAAGTCTCCAGTGGAAATGGTATTCATGTCAAATGACATAAGTGTCAAACATGAGTCACTGCTGCCATTTCTCCCTTCCCAGATGAGGGAAATGTATACTCTGTGGTCAAGGCAAAGCAGGACAGGATGATAGATATTAGGCAGTTTGACTCCAGTGCAAATGAGCTGTTAGGGTTTAATAGAAGTGTCTCTCTTTAATGCACACTGCATTTCTATAGCACCCAATGAAGGACTGGAAACTGAATCTTAGAGCCAGTGTGAGTTTACCAACATTTCAGTGGCAGAAAGCAACACTCTTGGAAAGCTCTCCTGAACCGCTGCCCGCATTTGGTAGCTGTGGTGACTAATACAAAGCTGTTGTTTTAAAACCAGGATTAGAACAAGAAAGCTGCTTCATTTTCCTCCCTGACTGTAGGCCAAGTGCCAGCAGTGACTGACAGCTTGATCTGTCAAACAAGAAAAGTTTAGGTTGGGGGTGTTATTATTTAGACATGAGAAAGGTGATGCACCTTTGAAAGTGTGTACACATAAAGCATGTCTTTTCATTTTGAGAGCATGGTCTTACATAAAAGGGGCTGCTTAAACTAAGAGCAAACTGGGCCAATCCTCAGCCATTGGCAGTATTGTGAGCAAAGCTCCAGCAGCTCACAAATGCCAGGAATCTGCCCTATTGTCTGCCTTTCCACCCCACTTTATTGTCTGTGATGTTTGCCTTCAGTGTACCCAAGTGTAGTGTACTTCAATAACTCAGTCAACAGAGGGAAGCAGATGGCAAACATTCCCTCCTAGAAGCCTGGAGTTTCTTCCTGGCATCTTAGTGATATGAGAGCTATCACAGATGCAAACCCTCTGGCCAGCACCATTGTGCTTTGCCATCAGGTTTCCTCTCCTGTCAAGGCATCACTGACTCTTAAAAGTCAAAGTGACCTGGTTTGTTTTGGGGACTAGCAGTGTACATGGTTTGAACCTTATCTCACTTCTTCAACAATTTGTCCAGAAAAAAACATCTTTTGGGGAAAAAACCTGCTAACACTGATCCTTCCCTGCTCATCTGGACACCATAAAGGCATGCATGCTGTTAAGGTCACACTCTGTCATCCCTTGCACGTGATGTGCAGGCTGGGTTATCTTCGAGAATATAGGAGGAAGTGCAGGGGCCAGGAGGGAGGATTTGCTATGGTGCCTGAAAATGTTGTTATTTTTTAGGTGTGCTTTTCTGTGAGCCTGCAGGACTCTGACAGTTCAGTGTGCCCAATGCATTCCACTATTTTCTCATTTTTTAATAACACTTAATTCAAACTGATGAATAGTGACTATTTCACCAGAGCATAACCATAACCTGTCATCTGGAATAGGCATTTGCAGTAGTGCAATGCTTTTGCTCCATAGAGATACCAGTGCAGCTCCAGAAGAGAAATATATTTTCTGACACTAGATTACTTACTGTAAGGGATAGCTCAGTGTTCAGTGGCACTGAATTCATTATTTGTCCATTTTAACCACGTCAGACTTTATCCCACAGGTTCCAGGGAGAAACAGCAATCTCCGACTGCAACTGTGATCTCATCCCCCTGAAGACAGCAGGGTGAAACTCTAATTATTACCCATGGTACCAAATCTCTACACAGGTTTTTTTTGTTTGTTTTGGTTTTTTAAAGAAATCTTTTTTCCCTTATACCATAAATGTTAGAACTGAGCCCTGACACAGTTGCTGGCCTCAGAGGGAGAAGAAGGAAAACCCAGGAGAATCAGCCCATTGCACCCCAACATGCAGAAAGCCACGGAGACGTCAGGGCACAATACATACTATAAAGTTATTTGCTGGAACAAAAGCACCCTCATTGCACTCTCATTCTCTTTTAAATCAACAGAGTTGTAAAAGTTATTTCTATAGGCATCTATTTTCTCTCTCTCATAAAATTGTATGAAAGCGTTTCCCAAAGAGCCCCGTCGCTATTGTGCAGCCGACACCCCCGCCCCAAACGGCGCTCCTTCGCTCCCATGGGCCGTGCCACTGAATACAGCAATCACTCTGCTGCCTCACAGCCTTCCTCCTCTTGTGAAAGCCAGAGCATAAACCAAAATTGTTCCAGAGACACTAATCTGTGTTTTCTGTACACTCCCTAAGAGACACAACTGACCTATTTCCGTATGTCCTCCAGAAAAGAGTTTTCCTACCCACTCTAAGAAGATTTCATCTTTCTCTGCTCACAAAGGATTGCAAAACAAGTCCTAACAAGCCCTAATTGCCTTTTTCTTCCCTCTGACATCATCATGTGAAGATCACTTGCCCAAAGTCGTAAGGGCTCCTTGTTCATTCCTTGAATACATCCCTGCCATCACTCCAAGTTAGAGATTGGCCATTTTAAGCAACTGAGCCATGTGCAGGCACAAATGCCTTGCTGAAGCATCTAGTTGTTTATTAGTGCCACACATTTGTCACTGTTCCTGATATCAGACAGTAGAACTAGAAAGGCAACAGAGGGAAGCAAGCAATTAGTTGGGGGGAAAATAATCTGTGGTATTGTTTGTGTCCAGGGAAAACTGCAGGAGCACAGCTGTGTCTGCAGAAATTCAGGATCTGGGGCACCTTGTGCAGAAGGAGTGATGTTTTATTGTCAGCTTCTCATCCAGGAAATTACATTCATTTCATGAACAGAGGCAATTTCATTCAGAATAAAGTTTCAGCCTTCTCTGATGGTGATTCTCTTATGTCCAAGCAACTGATACATTGCACAGGGTAGGAAAGCGCCATGATGTTTCTGGCAAGTGAGGAGGATTGAGGGGAATATCCCCTCCTTTCACACATGAGCCCCTTTTCTCAGCCCTCACCTCTTTCCACAGTCCCAACAAGTTTCCTTTCATGCCTTTTACTCCTCCCAAAGCTGCACTCTAAATGCCAATTTTCACATCCTGGATATTTTTATTACTGCACATTTCCCACTGGGATCTCCATCGGCACCTGTCCATGTCCCTACCATGATCCAGTGCCACAATGGCAACCTGCGCCTTCTCAACAGAGTCTTCAGCTGTGCATGCCCCATGATCACAGAGCCCTCAAATGGGTATTTTTCTCCCCTTAAACCCATTCTTATCTAGATCTGGTCCACATGAAGATCACCTATATGTGTCACCACTTATCCCTCCTTGTTGAAGGCATCTGAGTAGCAAATCAAAGACCTTCAGCCCTACTGATAAACCATACACATGATGATTTGAGACATTATAAGTGAAGCCATGCCTTCAAATGATTTAAAGACCTAGTACATTACACACAAAAGACTGTGTTAAAAATACAATGCTGAGGTTTGAAGTCAAACACAAAAAAAAACACATCTAAGGGAAGTATTAATTTTGCCTACAAAACCTGTTTCGTTCCAAACATTGGCTGGATTTCCTTTCTTCAGGGTGTAGTGAAGGGATCAGGTTGTTGCTGAAATAGCTGAATGTGTTAGGAGACTTTGGAGTGGAAAATACAGTCTTAGAGTTAAGGATAAAGTGGGAACTGGATTTTTTTTGCGGGGGGGGGGGTTTGTTTTGGTTTTTTTTTTTTTTTGCTTCCATTCACTTAAGTGCTGTAGGAGACTAGAAAAAGGCTTCCTAAATGTTCCCTGTGCTGAAACTCTAACATGGGAAGTAACTCAGGCTGATGTAAGAACTATTCACCCTCTGGGGCTTCCAGAAAATCAAGAGCAGCTGTGCTTTGAATCCAGAACTGCTTCAGAAGTCCTGAAGAAAAAAACCAACCCAGTTTGAAACACCTCTGCCGAGAAGCTCAACTATTTGATTTTCAACTTTCTGAGTCCTAACTTCTTACCCAAAATATAGGGCTACACCTCTGCAGTACACTGCAAATATCACCTAATTTTGGGGATAGGCAGATGCAGTAGTGTTGAGACTGAAAAAGCGCTGGAGATAGGGAGTTTATTAATAAAAACCTCCTCTTTAGAATCAGGCTTCAACATAACAAGGGTCTCAACTTTTCACTGGTGCCCCACCCACTTGCCTGAACTATGCCTCCTTCTGCAGCTTCTGTGATCTTGGAGCAAAGTCAGGCTAGGTGCTGCATAGAAGTTCGGTGTACAAAATTATCTTCATCCTCCCTCCCTGTCCCACAGGATTAACAGCAGTGTTGCAACAGTACAAATGAGTGAGGAGCAGACACTGTCGCCAAAAATTAAATCTGAGGTGGCACTAGCCCCTGGCAAAGTCTTCTCTAGCCTTTTTCAGTCAGTCAGACATAGTTGTTAAGGGAACATTTTTGGGGATGTGTCAAATGCAATCTAATAAAAATATCCTCTCTGATGGGAGTTTTAGGTTATAAAAGTTAAGGCAATGCATATAGCTGAGTTGAACAGGCTGTTTCCCAATAGACTCTGGTATCAAACGTATTGCATTATATAAAGCTTGAATCACAGCTTTCTCAGCAACTGTTCAGTACAGACTGGGTATCTATCTCATGAAAGGCAATGAAAATCGTATGGAGAGAAGGCTGCACTTCCTAGGAGAAGACCTGGCAATAAGATGGGGATTTTGAACTTTTTTTTTCCCCATTAAAAAGTATACAGCCAAAATGAAAGCTAAAGAATAATTTCATTATTGCTCCCTCTTTATTTAAAAAAAAGCATAAAGTCAGACTGTCTGGCTAGCACATTATGAGGATATTGATGCAGTAAAAGAAAAAAAACCAAAACCACAGGGATTTTTCTACCCGGAAACCTGTTGTGTCACTCCTTCAGCTTTGTCCCTGTGGGCAGACCATGGGAATTCCCAGTCCTGGGCCCCTGTGGCTCTCAGCCAGCCCTGCCATTGAGGCTGTGCTTTCAGCCTGGGATGTTGCTGTGCTGCAGGGGCAGAAAATAAGCCTTCAGTCTGTTTCCTGGCAGGATGAGGTCGGGTCTGAGGGGGCTGTGTAAAGAGTCCTGCAAACCTCTGTCAGCACCATGAAGAAGTAGGGAGCCTTCTTACCTCCCAGAGAGGAGAGAGAAATTAGACAAAGTTTGTCTAAAGCAACAACCCAAAGACTTCTAGAGTCCCATAACATATTTTGCTTTAATTTCTTTCATGGAATATCTTACTCATCCAGGGCTCTCACAGCTTCAAGGCTGGCTGAGGAGAGTACGTGGGATTTCAACTGCCTCCTTTGAAACAGGCATGGATTTAACAGGTGAGGGAGTGACAACCATTTAGCTTTACATCTGCAATCACACCTCTTGGAGTGCTTGGTTAATTTGGTGCCCCAAATCCCAGAACATATTTGTAGCCACGTGGTAGTTCAGGCCCTTGGCTTCATGTGGGAACTGCACCTGCCCCCTGCTCAGCCCATACTGCTTTATGTGGTGGGAAAGGTCTGTGTAGCTGGAACTGAAGTACAGAGGGCCAGATCTTGGAAGCCTGTTGGAAGAGTTTGTCTTCATAAGAGCTTCTCTTTCTTCTTGCACGGCATTTACAGCACAACACTGACTAATGCACCTTCCCCTGCCCACACCAACCTAGTCGATATCTGGGTTTGGCCCACAGGTATGTGCATCATTAGCATCTTTACCTATTCCAATTCTTAACAGGGTAAAGTTTGATCATTCTAATTCCTGCTGCTATTTTGGGGAAGAAAAAGAGTCATTCTGTCATTGCGTGCTCCAGAAAACATGAAAGTCTCTAAGGAGCCCAGGCTTCCTGTTACCAATGCCTTAAACTTTGCCCCACCTTTGGGAAGCACAGGCAGCTAGTGGAAGAATGTCATCCACTCTAACAATTGATTTTCTTATGTACAATAACGTCAGACCTTTTAAATAAAAGGCTGACCTGTCTCCTTCTAAAATAATTCATCTGTTTTATGGAGTGTTGTTCTGATTATATACAATTCCCACAAGAAGGGAAGTACCTTTAAAATAAGGACTATTCAGTACTAGTACAGGATTTCCTCTTGTTGTTGATAATTTCCTCCTGACAGAAGACGCAATGAATCCCAGAGAAATTCAAAGGGGCAATCTACAGACAGTTAGGCATCTACATTATACAGAGAACATTGTTCAATTACATTGATGTTTTCCTGATGAAGTAAAAAACAGATATACCTGCTGTGCAGCATATAAAAGAGTTCCTACAGCACACACTTCAGTTCCCTTTGCTACATTTTTAATCACACAAACTTTCACCTAACCTTCTCTGAACAGCAACAAATGACATTTTTTCTCTTTTCATCTTCTGCTATTGAAATGCAGCCTCTGAAATGGCCTCTGCTGTTAAAGAAGGCAGGTTTGGTGACAATGAGAAGATCACCCAGTCATTATCAGCACTATATACAGCAGACATATATAACATGAAAGAAGTTCTGTGTTCTCTCTACAAGATGTCCATTGACTCAGAAAGAGGGTCCATACTCACCTTCACTAGAAGGGCTTATTTTCCACTACTGGTCAGAACATGCACCTGCCCTACTCATGTAATTGTGAAGGAGACCTCATACCTACATAAATGGCTAATCCATGCTGAGAAACACCGTATCAAAACCCAGGAGATAAGTGGCAGCACTAACAGCTAGGTGGTAACTGCTGATGAAGGCTGAGGGGCTTGTGGAAGAGGCTGCCAGTCACTAGATGCTCTTACCAGTTATTCTGATGTCTCAAATTCTCTGTCAACTTGGGTCAAGCCCCATCTCATGCTTTAATTCCTTGAGCTCCTTACTTGACCAGATTGTACACATGCAATCAGTAAACCACGCTATGATCCATTCTTACAGCCACTGATTGTCCATCTAGCCCTTGTTTCTCCTTAGCCAGTGGGATGACCCATCAAATTCGATGAAGACATTTACGTGCATGGTTTCAGCACCTTATTGGTTTTAAATAACGTGCCTCGCTCTTTGTATGTTGCTCATACTGAGAAAAATTGTGAATACTGAGTTCTACCTTCCCCTCTCTAAATTCTCTACATACTGGCATGCAGCTTATTTTTTCATCTGATGTCAGGTATTTCCGTATCTTTGCCACAGGCAATGCAAACAATGCATCTCTTCATTCATCTGTTCACAAATCCAGTTTTCCTCTGATCCTACAGATCAGCCTTCCTTCCTTCTCCTGCCATTCTCTTGCAGACCTGCTTCACCAACTTTCCTACTCCCAACATCCTTTCTTCTGTGAAAGCAGAGCAAAACAGAGGAGTGCATGTACCTGTTTAACCTGTTACTAATGTTTGTGCGTAGACTTTACAGCTTACCTTGGAGAAGCCACCTGGAAAGCTCCAAGAAGTCTCTTCAGTGCAGAGAGAAAAGCGTGGTCTGCAAAGTCCTCCCTGTGCTGAGGCTGCCCCAATGAGCAGGAGGTGTGCAGAACTGGTTCCAGCTATTCCCCCCTTCCTTGCCAGAAGGTTTCACCTGAAATGAGCAGCCTGGTAAAAGACTCTGAAAAGGTCCAAACAACGTAATGTGGTTAGGGGGTCTACAAGCAGGGCAGAATTCCCCCCTGCTCTGCTGTCCTGAGCACTTAGATAAGCCCCTCCTGCATTATACAGCTGTGTTACATGACTTATTGGGAGTAAAAAAAAAAAAAACAGCTGAAAGAGAACCTATGTCTAAGAGCTTTGCTGGGAAGGCTTGGGCAGACTGCACGCTGCACAGGTCAGAGCAAGGCAGTTTGGTCACTCCTTCAAGCTGCATGAATAATCAGTAGAATTTGCTAGACAAAAAATTTCACAGGACTAGGTGGAATAAGAGAGAACAACATATAATACCCAAACACTCCCTTAATAAAAGCCTTCACCAAGTGAACACTTCAGACTCTCAAAATACACCTTCGAGGATCTGTATCCTACAAGGCATTGGCATTTCAACATTTAGGACTGCAGACATGCTACTATATTGCAAGCATGAGTCAATGCCCACATCTTCTGGCTCCAGAAGAAAGGGACTGGTCTAATTTTTATTTATAAGCTGGGCAAGAGGAGAGAGA
Source organism: Promerops cafer (assembly GCA_013398275.1). Lineage (NCBI taxonomy): Eukaryota > Metazoa > Chordata > Aves > Passeriformes > Nectariniidae > Promerops > Promerops cafer. The sequence goes on along the minus strand of VZSE01005858.1, from coordinate 1,734,849 downwards.
GTCATTCAGTCACAGGCAAAGCACACACAGACCCTGCAAGGTCAGGTAGGCTGGTTAACACATGAACGTATTCGTGCCTTAGCGTACTGAGTCACAAATACCACAATCCATCTCTGCATCCTTTCATGTAAGGCCTCAGTAAAGAGCTTTGTACATAATTTTTGTTGCCTTCCAGCACAAAGCCCATGGCCTCTACATTATTCACTAGAGAATTCCAGTGCCATGTAGAGTGTGTTGCAACCCAAACTGGGTTTATTGCACTGGCAATAAACATTTGTGAGTATGCACACAATATAAAACAGGAAGAAGGATTTCAGTTTATCTGTGTTCACTTGGGCTTATTTGTTGCTTGGGAAAAAAAAAAAAAAAAAGAAGCCTGGCAGACTTCCCACCACTATGCAATAGTCTAGGAAGGCTCCTGTCACCTGGGGACTCACATGCTGATGTGTGAGTGAAGAGAGCAATGGGCAGGATTCATGGGGTTTTCAGCATGATCCTAATAAACTCTGTCATGCTACTAGTGTTAAGACAGGAGTGCTGAACAGAAAGTGTCTTAAGAACGACTGACAGCTTCTTTCCAAAAGCTAAAGAATGTCACTTTCATCAGCTATTCCTTTACGCCAAAGAACAGAATGGATTTCCAGAGGTTTGTATCTGGTTTTGTGCAGCATTTACCAGCCTTTTAAATTTATTCTGCACTCCAAGCCAGCTTCCTTAATAAAGGAGAATAGTATTCGCTTATATGAAGTACCACATCATCCTACATCCTACACAAAGCTTTAGCCTGAGGATTCCAGATGGACACATTTCATCCAAAGCAATTGAAGATGGTTGGGGGGTCATGGGATCAAGACACATATGCATTTCCTTTCTTTTCCAGCATCCATCTGGTTAAGCTGAATTGCTCTTTTGCAATAGGGTAAACAAGTAAACATTTTGGACTCTGGAGATATCTATTGCCTAGAGCAGCAAGCTCGTTTTGCCTTTCTCGGTTTCTCTTTAGAAACCTAGCATCCTGTAGGAAAGAAAAATAGCAGAATGTCCCAGAATTGTAGTTTTTAACAAATAACAGCATTTATCATTAAGATAGAAAATTTCCAACTACAACTGCCTCTTGAGGAAAGACGACCAAACACTGCTATACCTGTTTCACTGCTGGCAAAACAGATAGACATTAAGTGATTGCTAAGACAGATTTACAAAGTTAGCAGCAGCCCCGGACTTACAATCCTGGTGTTTCAGCTTCTGGGCCATGCATTTCCCATTTGAATTACTAGTTTTTGTGAGTTGCTAGAATTCATTCATTTCTTTCTATGGTAACAATCAGTAGATTTTTTTGAATCCCTAAAAATTAATATAGAATTACTGCAAAAGTTGAATTAGTACTTTTCATTAATACCTTTGTCATTGGTAATAGGAAGAGAAGACAGTGGATATAGAGACAAACACCAGCAGTGAAACTTTTATTGCAGTCTGCTTCTGAAGTCCATTCAAGGGTAGGACAGTGGGACAAAAATAATTATAGGGGTCTTTCTACACAAAAGAGCCAGCTATTTAGAGGGAGGCAAAGTCATTTGAATGTCAATGAAATAACCATTAAAAGGCTGAGAAGCATTGCCATTTATTAAAAGATCTAAAGAATAGTTGCAAGCACTATAGCAATCTTCTAGGTAGGAGTTGTTAATTTGCTATAAAAACCTGTTAGGGACAGGGCAGAGCATAATTAAACAGGAGACAATACACACTGTGAAAGGAAACTGGATTTGGAATTTTACAGCCTCTTATTTCAGGTTTCTACATGAAATACTATGCTCTATAATCTCTCCTTAATAACACCTATGTATTTCTAGCTCCCACAGTGTTTTGCATTTCATTTCTAGCAGTGGTCTCCTACAGCCTCAGAAGGAAGGTAAAACAAGGTTAAGCACTTGAATGCTCTCCCGCTCTTTCCAGCCTCACAGCAATCCTTCTTCCGAGAAAGTCTCTCATCAATGCCACTCCTTAATTGGCCTGAGAGCCCCTCTTTAAACAAAGCTCTCGTCTCCCACAGGGCCGAGTTCTTTCTGCTGTTCTGGCAGAGCTAAATCCAGACAAGGATGTGCCATTTACCAAAACAAGTGCACTATAAATTCAAATGTGCAGGAAAGAAGTAAAATACTTCCAGAAGTTCTGCAGGTAGAGATTTGTAAGTAGGACGGTCTGCATCAGGAGAAAACCTATCTGCCTGTAATCCTGTCAGGTTTTTACTCCAAGCAAAGATGTTAGACACTGGTGGTACCACTCAGTAACAAATACAGGATCAGTCGGAGACCCGGGCTAGATTCCGCACTAACGGACTGAATGTGATCTGAGCTCCTTGTAACGTACAAAACTTCATTCCAGAGTTATAGGACAGATAACTTCATGAGTTAGACAGAAAAGGACTTCATGTTTGTAAAGATGATCACTTTTTAACGTTAATTCAAGTCACTAAGAATATTCAAGCACAGTGCAGCTTTAACTTCTTCTTTAGCAGAAACCCTGCTATCTTCACTACCTGCCCACGCACTGCCAGGCACAGAAAAGTGATGTGCAAAAGAAATCCTACATTTTCCTTCCCTTGACTGTTACTCCAAGGCACTGTGGTTCCTCACGTACTCAGCTAGCATATCTACACATGCTGTAATATCTGAGAAAAGAGTAAATACAAATGCCCACAGCAGGACTAAGTAGCAATTGTTCGACATCTCCTGTGACACCCACAGGCATAGAATTCTCCACTGATATATATCAGACAAGCATGTCATTTAAAATACTTTGTTCTTTCTCCTTTATTTAGCCACAACACAGATACAAGAGCAGTCAAACCCCTTCCAGTGGAACTCACTCGATAAACCTGTTCAGATAAGATTCTCATGAAATCAAGCAAAATGTATGTACATGCGCACACTCTCAGGCACACAAGAACACAGCAGAACCCTTACAAAATGAGGAGTGGCACTGAACTGTACCTAAAACGCAATAGAAACATCACCTGGCTAGGATGCATCTGTTAAGCAGCAAGGCTGTGCACTGAACAGGTTCCCATTGTACCATTCCACTGGCTATTTAAATACCAGCATCAACCGCTTCAGCTGAAATTTTGAAGCTGACAGAGAAGAGTCTGACCTCAGATACCCAAGAATTCAGGCTAGCAGAACAATTGCTCCACTGTAACTCAAAGCAGGATCTGGCCCTATGAAGTGAAGATGCATGTGACCAGCTCCAGCTGGAAGATTACTGCAGGTAACAACTTTAATTCCCATAACTTCCCCAGCAAGTAAACCCACCACCAATACAGTGTGCAATTTGACTTTTGCACCCTCCCCACTCATATTGCTCCTTTTGATGGAACAAATAGTGTAATGGTTTTAAGAAGTGAGTACATATGTACTAGGGACTAGAATAAGATTGCCAAATATGCCAAACGGCTTCAGAAGAAAGAGGAATTGGGCTCTTAGATAAAACTGATCAAGCAGGTCCATCTGATTTGTCAACGCTTTGCTCAGAAATATAAGACTCAAATATAGTTTACAAAAAGAGTAATTCTTTATAGAACATCTCAGTGTCAAAATACTAACAAAAACACAGCTTGTAAATGCTGAGAAGAATGGTCTTGGAAAAATTAATAACAAAACTAGGCCATTGCTAACAATAATAGGTGGTATCTCTTCATAAAAAGCCAGTCTGATGTACTCAGGAAAAATGAAACATTTGAAACAAACTGTTTACAAAAGTGACTTAAATGCTCAGCAGAGATCTAACACAAGTGTTAACAAACCACTATTGTAATTTTATTTTTTGACAACTTCAGCAACTATTAAAAAAAAAAAACCAACCTGTTAATACAAAAACGTAGAAAACAAAAAGAAAAATCCAGTGAGACAGTTTTTAGACAAACTCAGTTAAGGTGAAGCTGTACCTTTGTCCCAGTTACTAAGAACTTCAACTTTAAGGGTGGCACAACCCAGCTCAGCTAGGTTTATAGGCTTTCCCACCCTTGCTAAAGAGTCAGTTCTTAGAAGGCGCCAATCTCAGTCCCCCAGGGTCTGTATGGTTTGCTGAGTGTTGCTGACTGCGTTGGTGTAGATGGGCTCAGCACGTTGGGAGACAGCAGATGAAAGGAGCCAAACGAGAAGGGGAACGCAGACAAAGATGCCATGGAGGAGAGAAGAGGAGGAGACAGTTTGGTAGTAGATGTGACCACAGGGAGCACTGGTCCAACACTGCCATTTGGGGGCACTCTGAGTGAGGAAGTTTCAGCATGTGGGGCAGCAATTCTGGTCTGGTGATGTGGTTCTGTGGAAGATGCTGTAGTACTGGTATTACCATGCCCATTTTGAGCCAGCAGCAACGGGTGAGGTATGTGAGGGTGATGTCCAAAGGCACTGCCCCAAGGAATGTGTCCAATGCCAGTGTGTGCACTACTCGCTGCTTCCCGTTGAGAGGCGTAATTGTTGAGATGAGACACGAGCCGAACTCGCAGAGGATCAGAGGCATCCAGACCCTCTATGATACTCAGGTATCGAGCAACTTCAGCCAGGCACTCTCGAAATCCTAGACTCCGATAGTCCATAGCCAAAGCATGAGCATCAAAATAACCTAAGAGAAAAGAACAGAGAATGAAGTCTTAAGATGTTGTTTTCTAGTCATTGTCTACAAGTAGCCTCCCCACTCCACCCTCCCCTATAAGCATATTTCACTTGGATGTGGTTAGTATTCCCAACCATAGACTAGCTGCCAAGGTTTATTTTTTTTTCTTCCTTTTTTGTTTAACAAGCTTTTCTTTTATATCTGTGCCGTGATGCTGCAAGTCCCAAGACCACTAACAGACTGACATTTTTGAACTGGAATTGCTCACTGACACTGGAGGAAAATATTTTTGTTCTTTTCATTTGTTTCCCTTGTGCAAGTAAAACCACAGCATACTGAAAATCATTAGAAACACTATTTCTAGCTTATCAGAGGAGACTTAAGCAGGCAAAGTACTTTTTTTCTCTAAAAGTACCTTTCAGCATTTTGCTAAATCTTTTCACCACTTATTTCATCCTGTATCTTTTCCTAGTTCTGTTCTGGACTCTCAGAAAATTAGAGAAACAAGCATTAGACATCAATAATAACTGTTTTCCAAGCTGCCAAAAGCTGATTCACTTTGCAGTGCTGACACGCTGCTAGAGAGACGTGCAGTCACTCTCCTCTAGAACAACTCTCTCCTCAGAGCTAGCACTGCGAAACCTTTCAGTGCTAGTGAAGCCATAAATCTTTTGAAGTAGAGAAAGTTCCTAATTCCTGATGAAACATAAGAGAGCTGCCGTTCACTTTCTGCAAGCATTGCCAATGCTCGAGAACGCGCTGCTCTCGCAGCAGCCTCCCTGCAGGGCTGCTGACACTGTCACGCACAAAACTTTACCTTTCCCTCCTGCTGTATGCAGCATTTTCAGGTGATCGACAGTCATCTGCAGAATCTCTGCTTTTTCCAGCTTGGCTGATCCCTAGCAGAGAAGGGAAGGCACGAAACGTTTTAGGCAGAACCAGAGACGTTACCAAGGGGTGACGCTCCCTCCCGGGAAGGGATGAGGGGGCAGCGCGGAGGGTCGCTGGGCGCTACCTGCTTCTCAAAGGCGCTGGGCACCAGCCTCCTCAGCTCGGACAGGCTGTTGTTGATACGGTCGCGGCGGCGCTTCTCGATGATCTAGGGCAGAGAGCGGGGGTCAGCGGAGCCGTGCCGGGCTGCGGGGAGCCGCGGCCGGCCGGCGGGCACTCACCCCTCGGCGCCTCTTCCTAGCCAAGATCTGCGAGGTTGTGGAGGGAGACATGGAGCCCGCGGCCGAGCTCAGGTTCCTGCGGGGAGCAGCAGGACACCGGTCACCGCGGGGGGTTCGGGGGTGCCGGGGCTCGGCGGGGCGGAGGGGAGGTAGGGGGCGCGGCGCAGCCCGCCTGAGCTCACCCATTCTCGTCTGCGCTCTCCTTCTCCACCTCTACGGCCTCATCCAGCTCCTCGCTGTCCGACGAGCTGTACTCGGGGTGCGTCCGCTTCATGGCACCGACGG
>VZSE01005858.1:1674087-1726587 GCA_013398275.1 Promerops cafer | reverse complement strand
AGCTAAAAGCAGTAAAAGACCTGCAGTTAAGATGATAGAAACAGTCCTGCAGCCACCTGTAAGTAGCTAACAGAAGATGACAGAAATGTTCTATTCCCACATTATTCTTTTCACAAAGCTATCCTTTCTGCAGTGCTTTAATTAAGTTTGTGTCAGCACTACTATTACATCCACCTTTCTGGCCTCCATATTTTTGTTGTGAAACTTGTCTGCCTGCACCACTTGCTTTAACAGGTCAGTGAAAGGTACAGTGACATTTATGTCTTTCTGGCCTGCAGACTACACATCTGAGTTCTCCCACCCAGGCACATACATATCTTCTCCTACTATGGAGAAAAAAAACATGTTAGAAGAAGTTCCTTGGGATTAAGCATCGATTGCTTGTGAGTAGAGGTGTGGCCACCCAGGTTCCCAGCAGCTTGATCCTGGAGCTGCCCCCATCTTAAGCTCTGTGAACCACTGGGGCCAGGCAGCCTCCAGAGAAGCTTTCTGATCTTGTCCAGACACTGACTTCTGCAAATGATTTACAAGAACAGGCAGGTAGAGTGTACTGTGCCTCTACACAGTGTGAGCACTTGTAGTTGGCTATCAGCAGCTGTAGGAAGATGGGAAATGTTTGCCTATGTGTAGTTTCAATCTTCTCATCCAGCACTAGGAGGAGCAGGCAGCAAAACCAGCTTTAAATTGCTTTTGTGCTTTTCTGGTGCTGGGCATGGATCCACAGCATTGGTCTAATTGTTAATCATGGCCCAAAGGGAAATTTTATTAGCCCAAAATAACCAACACATCAAGACAGTGCTGTCATACATCTCTCTCACCAGAAGGGCAAACAGGAGAGCAGCCCATTGCTCACCAAAGCCCAAGGAAATTAAAACAACAGTGCACAAGGTGACATTTCTAAATAGAGTTGAATTTCAGCCCCCACTGATAGCTTTACACCAATGAGGCAATGAACCTTAGGAGATGACAGCCTTCTCTCATGTCCCCTAGCCTGCCACTGTGCCTCCCTTTTCAGTTTCACATTGCAGTGCCCTCTTGCCTTCTACATGCCCACCTCCCACTGCAGCCATGCCGTGCCTCAGTCACCCCACCACCCAAATATTTCATCTCACACCCCTTCCTATCACACACCACCACCACACTTGACTTGCTCCCTCTTGCCACTCCCCCCCGCCCCAGTTTCCCCATTGCTTCCAGGTCAGGCACAACTCTGCATTTCCAGATCCAGGGTCTACAGCCACATCTGGCCCCCAGTGCTGGAAGCAGGAATGACAGGACAGGGTAAAGCCCTCACACCAAAGCAGGGACTCAGGTTTGGGACATGCAGGAGCTCTTGTGGCAACTGTCCTTTGGAAGGGACTGGTGCAAGCTTTTGTGTGCACCCCACGTTTTTCTTTGTTGGATGCCCCCCTATGGTGATTTCGGCGCTACTCAAAGTGCTCTGAAATGGTGCTGTTTATTGCTGCTGCAGGCTTCCCTCCAGCAGAGACCTGCCACTGCTGACCCTTGCTCCAGTGTGTGTGTGCTAAATTAACTCCCATCCCCTTCCTTTAGGTTTTCTCTCCCAAGGGAGCAAGTGCTTTGAAGAGTAATCCCGTCAACCTGCCACCCCAAGTCCCGGAAACTCGTTGTTGCTATGGTTACTGTGCCCAATTCAACTGGTGGCTCTGGCACTCACATTGCAGCCAGGCAAAAACATCAGCACTCCCCCCGACCTCCCCTCCCCGCATATATCCAGCTGCAGCATCAGCTCTGCAAGCAAGAGGTTCTTGCTCTAAATCTTTTTTTCTTCTTCACAGAGCTTTGGCTGAGTGTTGACTGTTGGTGCCACTGACACAGGGCAAAAGTAGTTATCACAGGTCAAATGGAAGTGCTGGAGAAGTGAATGGGAGTGACAGAGGAGGGTTTTAGACTCCTTGCAGATCTGTTAGCACTACTGCGACTATAAATGTGTTTCCTCAGGAGCTGAACTCTGACATTCCTGTCTGCACGTGCCAGAGGTCCAAATAGCCAGCTCAGAAGTCAGGCTCGGGTGCTCTCTATGCACACTGACCCCAACTTCTGCCATGCAGGCACTGAGTGTCTTTGTGTTGGAGCCGTTGCTGCATAAACCTCACACGTTCACATGCATCTGTAGTGATAGCCAGATCATCAAGACATTCCTCTCTTCAAGCTGGCCAAGGACAGGGATAAACAATATTTACATCAAAGTCTTTCCTGTAACCAGAATGTTCCAGCTGCAAAGCTTCTGCTGCAGGCTGAGTTTCAAGTGTCATCTTTTGGAAGCAGTGTATAGCTACGAATAAGCCAGACTAGCACTGTCAGCACAGTAAGAGCAGCAGTGCAAACAGATATCTGCCCTGGATGGCTCCAACAGGTACTCTTTGCATTTACCTGCTTAGGCTGCAGCTCACCTCCAAAACTAGACCTGGGCTATAACTGTGCTGCTGACAGGCAAAGCTACCTCATATTTCATCAGCCCTGTGATTGAGGAGGGAAGAGGCAGATTGGCTATTTTATTACCGGGTTTCCGTTGCAATAAATTTTGCCCATTTTCTCTTTATTTGCAAGGTTCCGTCTGACCTAAGGCTCTTACAGATGTCAGCTTCTTCCACAAATACCCCTTCTTCCATTTCCACAAAACAGACTGTCCTGTAGAAAGACACTACAAGACACAGGAAGACCCTACAGGAAGAATGACACCAGATCATGTTAATTAATGGCTGTCTCACAATAGATGCAAAAGGAGGCAAACTTGACATGGCATAGTGTAGAAAATTCTGGTTTGACTTGCAACCACCTTTGATCTTAATCGTGGGAAAGTGGCATCCTGTCCACACGTATAACAGTGCACCTCGTGTAAAATCACACAAAAAGTCAGCAACACGTTATTGGCAGGACAGCCTCTGTCTGCATTGCCAAATCTAGAGGGGACAATGGCCTCAGAATTGTGTCAACTACTGACACCATCCCACCATGGTGATAATTTCACTGTAAATGGGTAGTTTGCTTCTACCAGTGATCATTCCTCAGTATCACAGTACAGTTTGCACCAAACATCACAGAGTAAAATCAGGTTTTCCTTTTGCTAATCTTTCTTTAACCAAGTTCTCTGTAGTTTGCCAAAATAGTTTTGTTCTGTTCCTACAGCGCTTCTCATAAATAGACTGAGGAATAATCATACAGAAACTTGCTCTGGTTTCATGCTGTTGAAATCTTCACAGTCCCTCAAGGAACAGCCTGAGTAGCTGTTTGCCTGTGCAATTTTACAACTTCAGTGTTTTAAAACTAGTGTTCAAACCATGTTTTGTGTTACACAGTGATATACGGAAGTCCCTACTCCAACAAGTTTACAGGCTGAGACCTACTTTGAGTTTTCTTTGCCAATAAGATGCAGCTTTGAGAAAAATGTGTGTACTATTAATTCCTGCTAGGAGGAATAGGACAGAGAACAACACCCAGACCTTCTGTTACACTATGAAAACTATTATTTATGGTATGCTCTTTCAAGGGGAAAACCTGGCTTTTTGGCTAATAAAAACAATATTTTTTTCCTAAAAAGTTCCTTTGAACTGAATTTCATTGTGAAAACATAAAAATGAAACTTGAGCATGCCCTGTAGCTGTTGGTTAGCACAGTTTGGAATAAAGCAAATCAAAGTATTAATCCATGACTTTTGAAGGTACCAGCTATTAAGACCATTGCAAAGATGAATTAAATGAAAATGTGAATACTACATATCTGAAGTGGTGAGCACTGACTCCCAGAACAGCATCTGTTCTCTCTCAGATGATAACTTGTATTCACCTCCCACCTTTCTGCTCTAGGTTTTGCTAGACAGCTGCTGTCCCACAGCAAACAGCCACCTGAGCAAAAGTTAGACCTGGGGAAGCAGCCACTACAGGAGAAACTCCCCAGTCACAGAGATGAACTGTGAGGGGGTGTTTAGCATCTGTGACAAGAGTGAGAAAGTGCCAGGGATTTTCAATTGCCATAAAGCTGGTCAGGACTTTGGCTGAGGTTTCATCAGGGAGATCCTGGCAAAGTAGCTTGATTTGCCTACTTTAGATAATGACAAAGCTTGACTGGTTTGAATGTGAAACCTTTTTCCAGACAGTCAGAGTATTTGGATATTGGAGGACACCAAAATCAAATCCTGTCATCAGTTGTCTCTTTCATTACGTTATGGAATACCAGGATAAAAATAAACCACAGAAAAGAAGTGTCACCGTGATTTTGCCAGAACAGACTTAGATATGTATCTACCATTTGACTTGAGCATTTTGACTCCAAGTTGAGGGGTCATAATTTTGAGATTCAAGCCGATTTTGAAGTGCCATGAAAGCTTTTTAATATCCTGCAGTGATGTTGAGGGTATTTTCCTGTGACATGCTTTACTTCAGTCTTGCTCACGGTTCTTAAAAACATCAGCATTCCTGTCGGTTTCAGAAAAGTCAAGACTTGTGGACCCTGCAGAGCTGACCAGTATAGGAGTGCAAAACCTGTGCCCTGTACAGATGCGCTGTTCTCTGAGTAATCTTCATTTCAGCTGCTTCTAAAAATGAAAAACTATTCCAGGAGAAATAGTTTTCTTCCAAAACAGCCCCCATCTGAAAGATTTATTCCAGAAAATCTCAGTTATATGGGAAAAGACACTATCAAAGCAGCATGCCAGGTCAGCTACAGCAGTTTCTTTCCAGGTATACCCAGGCCTCTCTTGATTCATACTGCTCTGGCTGTGATAAAAATCCCTTGTGTTTACTTGTCAGCAAACCAAACCTCTGGGACATGGCTCTCAATACATAACTGTGCAAGCACTGAGATGCCAGGATGATGAGCTCTGTATGAGCACCTCCACAGTCACTATTAATGACGGTGCTCTAAAGCAAGTGCAAACAGTCACACGCTCTTAATGCTTAAACCACGGCAAATGTGTTTAATCCCACACAATACCTCCGTTATACTGTGTCTTAAAGCTGTGGTCGGCCAGGGAAGTGGTGACCACTTCTCACATATATAACGTATACCAAACATATTCAGTTTGGCAGGAAGACAAGGAGCTGGAAGTGTCACACTGGAGCCTAGCCCCCTGACAGCATGAGACATGTGCTTGTAAGCTGTCTCAAGGAGGATATTTGATTGCCCTCTTTCTTCTTCTGCCTCTCTCCCAACAAAAGTAGAGTGACCTCCCCCATGACCTGGCAAGTGCTGAAATTCCCCAAACAGATTTTTCTGTTGTGCCCCAACGCTGAACAAAAGGAAACGAAGCAGCCTCGATATACTTGAAGTATGGAATGAAAATAATAGCCGGCTCTTGCTCGCCCTGCAAACGCTGATCTTTACCTCCTCCCCAGCAGGGTTTGCACTGCCTCCCACGCTTATCTGCTGTACTGTCGGCAGCTATTTCGGATTTATACACTTATTTATTTATGCCTTTATTTATTTATTTGGAGAAGGGCAGAGTGGGGGGCGGGCGGGGGAGGAGGGGGGTCTATGTAATTGCAGTTTACACTGCGTTCCCACGCTACTATTGTTTGTGGCTTTGTTTCCTATTCCCATCACGTGTGCTAATTAGTTGGAGCCGCTGGCTAGCTGGGAGGCGTGTGTCTGGAGTAAAAGCAGAAAGATCACTTCCTGGAGGGATCTAGGCAATCTGAACAATTCTTTGCTTTACTTGCAGCCCTCTCCCTCCCCCCGGCTTTACCACTCAGGGAAGAGAGAAGAAGTGCTGATTGTCAAGCACTAGACACCGGAGAAGCACAGATTCTTTTCTGAAAAGGAGCAACCCATAGACGCAGGGAAAATTGGGCTGGAAAGAACTTCTCATCTGTGTTTAACAAACCTGATTTTTAAATTTTTTTTTTTCATCTTCAGAAATCCCCAATGTCTTTCTGTTGTGGCTAAGAACGTAAAGGCATCATTAAAAAAAAAAAAAAAAAATCCTCAGGTTATTTTAGCCTGCCCTTAGGAAGTGAGTCAGTTTTTTATGGCAAGGCTAAACTAGTTCATGCCATGGCTTGCAAAACGAAATGAGACCCAGAGAGAGAGAGAGGGAGAGGGAAGATTACCTGAGTCATGGCATTTGCTTATTAGAGCAGGCGTCAGACCGCAAGGCCAAGTCACACAGTAGCACCAAGTACCTGTGCATGGATCAGGTTTTAGACTCAACACTGGATTTGCTTTAGGTGCCTTTTTTTTTTTTTTTTTTTTTTTTTTTTTTTTTTTTAACTTTTAGATCTCTAGTGAAATCCTCCTGCCCGTAGCCCTGGTGCTTTTCAAATGCTGAGCACACTAGACCCGCTCAGATCATGCAGGCAGCATGCAGCCCACACGTGCATCAAGCTGGAGCTGTAGGAGTTGCCGGGGTCCCACTGACCCCTGCTGTCATGTCAGCAGCCTTGGCCGAAACCTGTCCTTCTCACCCAGTCGGTAAGCCTCGGGGCCACGCTCCTCTGCATTAACAGTCCTTGTCCTGCTAGTCTAGAGTGACTCCGAGTTCTCCAGTTTCGCAAAACAGGGGGGGGCTGAGGGCGTGTGAGCAAGGCCGGGAGCTGCGGCGGCAGCGGCAGGGGAGCGGCTCGGGCGGCCTGTGAGCCCCTGCAGGGAGCGTCGCAGCTGGGGCTGCTCTCATTGCAGCCCCGGGCTGCAGCGCCTACTGCCCGGGCTGCAGCGCCTACTGCCCGGGCTGCCCTGGTCAGGCTCAGCAGAGGCACGGGGTGTGCCGGAGGAGGCAGGCCCCAACCTCTTACATGGAAGGGGGGCTGCCAAGCACTCCCCCAGAAACACGACACGGTCTAAATCCGTGTTTGCTTCTCTTTCACCTGGCACAAGCTTGTGAAAGCAGACGTGTGCTGCTAATGACCATAGTCAGGCTTAGTGCAAGTATGGCCTGTGCTTTCCTGTACAACTCTGGTACGTTTAAAGGAGAGGCCCAAAGAAAGAGCTATCAGTCTGCCTTGACATTGTGGGATTGCAGCTAGGCAAAAATTTCCATCCTCTGGGAAATTCCAATATTTCTACGCTTTTATTTTGCTTTCACTTGGGTTACAGAGAACTGAAATATCTCAAGTCTGTTTGGTTTGGGGTTTTCCTGTCCTTTCAGTGAGGAAAACAAGTCCTATGTTTCGGAAACAGTGAAATGCTTCCCTGTGAGTCAGCTTAGCTTTAAAGGGCATCTCTGTGAGATTCACATTAATACTGGCATCTTGTCATTTATGTTATCCCCCAACCCTGTTTTTTTTAGAAACTGAACCCCCTTTCTGGGTTACCTGTCTCACGATAGCCTCTTCAGCTCACGGTACAGGACAATATTTTGCATTATTCAAGGCACAGACTGAATGGCTGGCCCAGAGAAATGCAGGGTAATTTTTCCTGCCACGGAAAGAAGAGTTTTACAGAGTTACTGTGCAAGGCTTCATAGGTGGTGTCCTCATACCATCATGCACATCCTGCTTTCTGCTCTTAACTGTTTTTTTCATTTACAAACACTTCACATCCATGCAGTAGCTCCAATTGCTTTGGTAAGTAAATGGGGAAAATATTTGCAGTCTAGCTTTCAATGAGATAAGAAGCTAGAATTTAAGGAGAGGTGAGCAAGTAGCTGGTGACCCAGCCCTCTGCAGATGAGCAGGCATTTCAGGTGCTCTAGCAGGTTGGAAAGCAGAGTCTGCCTTCAAGTCAGGCTTGCCCACTGTGAATGTGGAGAAGCTTAGAAAGGGAAAGACCTACAGAGTCCACCCTGCATCATGTCCTGCTTTACTCAGGAAACTGGTGACCAGTGAGGAAGGTGCCATGTAGAAATATGGAAGGCATTCACATGTGCATCATTAACTTCATTATTTCCATTAAATAATCCCTGACTTGGCCCCAGGTTTATATCTTTGCAAATAGTCCCGAGCAATGTCCTGTCAGATCTTCCTCTTCCTGGTGGAAAGCATCCCTCTCCTTTGGAATGGCTACAGTATTATTGAGGGGAACACTAGGCTTTACCATAGCACTAACAGTTGATAGAGTCTGCTGCTTTTTGCACCTGTGGTCTTCCACTGACTGTAAACATTTTAATTTCTTATTATTTATTTCTTTTAAAATGCAACTCACAAACTGCTCCAGACACTGACCTCCCAGAGAGATTGCTAATGAGATGGAATTGCACTGCAGGGAGTGGTGAGTGCTCTGTTCAGATATCTTTTAAGAATATGTGAGGACCACCAACATCTTTTCACAAGTAACCTGAACCAAAGGAAAAATAATCTAGAGCAAAGCAACTCTGTGCACTGCAACAATTACAAGGCTTCTTCAGAACTAAATCTAGTTAATTATTTTTTAGTTCTTGCAACTCATTATTTATATTTAGAAATTAAAAAGCTCCAACTAGAACAAAAAAACCCAGCCCATCAGTGAGTCATTCAAAAGTTCTCTGTTCTTTTTCCTGTTTTCTCACTGAATATGGAAAGTGGCTCATGATTTGTGTCCTGATATGCAAAGCCTATATGAGCCTGAGGGAGCTTCACTCAGACTTGATGGCCACAGAAGCCTGCAACAGTCACTTCAATGGAACAGAGCTCCAGCTAAAAGAGAGGCTTCTGGGTGCATTGGTCACAGTAATTGCAAAATGTCCTGTGAAGATGCCCACCCCTTCTGGAACTACAAATTAAATGAACGACCTCATTTCAACTTTTGTGTGTGTGTGTGTGTACTGGTAAAATATACTTGGTTACACACAAAAATTTTTAAAATGGCGCTTTTCCATGGTCAGCAGAATTAATCAAACCTTGTTTTCTATGGAGTAATGTTCTACATCCTGATTCTGGCCCAGAATCTGTACATGCCAGTTTGCTCCATGGTGCTGCTGCCTGTACCCACAGGCTGGCACGTGGGCAGGAAGCAGAAGATACTGCAGTGGGCAGAGGGCTTGGGCATGCTGACTACCCAGATCAAATCCTTTTGCATGGCCAACAGAGGACAAACAATCCTGGGCCCTTTTCTTCACCAGGTTTGCATAAAACCTGCAGGATATCCATTAGTTCGACATTCATCAGAGGTGGTGGGTCATAGCCAATAGCCTTCAACATTACTGAGCTTGGATACATAAACAGCAAAGCAGATAAATGAGATGGTTGCTGAAACTTGGTTGCTAAAGGAACTCCATTTAAAAAGCGCCTATTTTGAGTACTAAAATGTTTCCCTGTGGATTAGGAGGACGATATTATTTCAATCCTTAGAGGTAGCAGCAATGATATTGTTGTAGATGTAATAGTATAAATAAACAAAATGCAGAGGTTTTTGGAAGAGTCCATATCTTTAAATCTAAGGTTTGTGTATCCAGTTTACTTTCTCAGTTATATTGCCTGTTCTAGTAAATGGTACTGCCTTTTTTTTTTTTTTTAACTTTGCCTCTCTTAAGGATTTGGAAGACTCTTAGACACTGAAGTATTGGGCCTCAGAGTAAGTACACAGATGAGATAGTTAATCAGTCACTCACAGATTGTTTCTGAGATAGGAGAGCTTTCATACCCTCTCTTGGAGAGTTCTCAGGTTTGTGATGACTGAAAATGGGGGGATGGTTTCAGTACTGCATTTACAACTACAGGAATGTAGGGTCCACCTTTAACTTGAAAATATTTGCATAAAGCATTCAGGTATTATGAAGGAAACTGATTACTTTATACCAGCTGGATTACAGCAATCCAATATTGACTTCAGGTTTTGGTTGTCAGCAAGATTTATTGTACTCAAAGTAAATATTGACTGTGGCACTGCCAAGGCCAGTATTTACTTTGGAGGAATATCAATCTCCTGGCTCAAAACTGGAAGTCGATATTATCATTGTTACACTTTCTCATGAGAAGTAGGGAGGAGGGCCTTTGGCTAATGGGAAGCATATACACATATATACATAATTTAAGATGAAGTAAAGAAAAGAAAATATGGAAAGACGGTAACTACATTGGACCAGTAAAAGACAGAAGCTGCTGGAAGGAACCACACAGTCAGAATATTATAATTCCCAGGGACATCCTTCCTGCAGACACTCGTTGTTGACCTCTTGAAAAGTAAACAGCAAGAAATGTAAGTGGTAGCTGCCATCAGGAATAGTATAATAAATGGAACAAGAATTTCTGTTCCCAGCCTCCTTTGAACTGTCAGTTGATTTTGTCTTAATACCCTGTAAGCCCTACAAAATACAACACGCCTTCTCTGTCACGGGATAAGTTTAGAAAGCCAATGAAATTGTGTTTATTGGAGTCTTTGTCACTTGTGTCTTTGTAAAGGAAAACAGCATCTAAAGTTCAACCAAGAGGAAGACAAGGAGTGTGTTTGGATTTGAGGCCACTAACATGGAAAATGCTCTGTTGCTTTTCACTCTGTTGGTGAAACTGTGGAGGGCATTAAATCCATAACTGTTATGTTATCCATGAAATCTCTTGGCACATGCACACACACTGTGTTCCTTGATACAACAGTGCTTTCCTAGTTTAAATGCTACAAGAATATAAAAATAGCCATTTTCCTGCTAATGTCAGAGATAGTCCTATTAATTACAGAGACAGACAAACAGTCTTCAGGATTCCACGGGGCTGGAAGAGGTGGAGTGCTCCCCATAATAGAGCCTAGGTGTAGCAGTGTGCAGGAAGTACTAACAGGTAACCCCTGCTGTGAAGAACCAGGACAAATCTACCAAGGACTGTGGCTGGTTTCCCAAGGCCTCATTCTTACCACCACATTGCTGCTGGTACAGGATGAGTTTGATGCAGGCCAGCTAAAATACACTTCCTCACCTAAGAAGTCCATGAACTGACTCCTAGCCAGGGAGAGTTTGCAGCTGCTGGAGCTGAGACCTTCCTGACCTAGAGCTCAGCACCCTCCAGATGTTGATAGAGACAGAACTGGGCCTGTGGAAATCCAGCCTTGACATGGACACCTCTGCCAAGTGGTGCCAAAGACTGCCTGTCAAGAGTGTGTACCAGTAAAGAAAAGCTGCATGGCACTGAACTGCTTCTCACTTGCCAGCTGCATTGAGAGGCACAAGTGGCAGGAGCGTCACTTCCCAAGCTAAAAAACGTGACGGGAGTCAGGTCTCTGCAGCAGGCCATTCACTCTCTCAGGAAAATCCTCAGCTGGTGGCTTACAGCTGGATTTGCCATCATACAAACACACAGTTATAGTGTTTGCCTTTCAAAATATCTACGCACTTAACAGCTGCTGTGGCAATTGCTGCAAAGATCCGAGCTGAGCTTGTTAGAAACACCAGCCTCCTTGCTTCATGTGTTAGCTGTATTTGTATGTTGTAGCCCTCCAAAGTGTAGGCATCAGAGCTGAGAACACTCATACTGACTTTCCTCTGCCTGTCCACTCCCTGTGCTTTGCTGTGCTTGTGGCAGTGCCAAGCATCCAACGTTGGTGAGTTCCTATCTAGAAGCTTTGCTGGGGCCAGTCCTGTGCATGAGCAATGACAGCTCTTCAAAGAGCTTTCAGGACACTCAGCATAGAGGAGCTGCCCGAGCCATCCAATAGCAATGGTAGCTTAGGTCACTTGCAGTAAGTGACTCTCCATAGATTTGAGATCAATAAATGTCAGCCTGCTGTGAAATTACTTAATGACATTAAGTTAGTGGATGTTAACAAGGTGATATTGGGGTAACGTGATCATCTATTGCCTTTGGCCAGGCAGCAAATTGCTATTTTATTAATTTTTCTTCTTCCTATATTTTATGGTTTGGTTTAGAAGATTGAAGAAACTTTGGCTATGGAATTTTGCATTTTTTAAGTAAATAGATGTGAATTTTGTCCCTCAATTCACGTGAAAATAATTCATTCCTGACTCATGCAAATGCTAAGAGAAACACAATGGGCTTGGAATAAGATATTTCCCCTGCATAACTGCCTCGGAATATTGTAGGAGGGAACTCCAGAAAGTAATGAACAGCAGTCATTTCATATGGCATCCACAAGACAGGGTTGTTGAGTTGCTACACAGAGGCATGTGGGTCCCCTGTGGGTGGTTTTTTGGGGTTTTTTTTTGTTAGAGTTGGGATTAAAGACAAGAGACGCAATTTCTCTTGTTTGGACTTAGATGTTTATAAATTTTTATTTATGTTATAGTTTTATGAGCTGTGAGTTTTAGCTAGCAAAGCAAAAAAATGTTTGGGTTTTTTTTAAGGTTTTTTAGGTGCTAAACTAATTATGAAGTGACACTTAAATTATTTTTATTTTTTATTTAATAACTAAAAACTTGAAGTCTGCACTGTGGACTTTTTTGTTTAACTACAAATTACTATTTAAAGTGTATGAAGAAGAAGTTGAAGAAGAACTAGTTAATGCTTAAAATTTTTTATTTTGTTTCATATATATTCTGTATTACTTTAAAACTTTAAACTTTAAGTTTTTATTTTGTGATATTACATATTTTTATTTAAATTATACATTTATCATTTTAGTGCTATTACTCAATGTTGAAAGTTTTTTCCATGGCCTCAAGTTAAATGTTGTGCTTGTTTGAGGGTTAGTGCTTCTCAGCACAGAAAGCTTAGAATTTTTAGTATTTAGGGTTTTAACAGTCCCCAAGATGAAAAACTGTCACATACTGAAGTTCATCTGAAAGCAGCTTGTCTTGTGAAAGCATTTGCTCTCGTAGTGGTAAGAGGCGGAATTTCAGCTCAGATAGTTGCTTGTGAGTGTGTTCGTCTTGATTTGCTATAACTTTTATGCATCTCACTTTTTTTTCATGTGAACTTCTTTCTTTCATAGTAAGTTGCTGTTTCCAAGGGTGGGGCACATCCAACCCCTTCCCGCATGTCAGGCCTTCAGATTCAGTCATAAAATAAACGTGGGTTCTCCCAGTGGGCTGATGTGAGCAGCAACCAGGCCATAATTGGGTCCCTCAGGAAGGTTTAACATGAAGAGGAGATGAGGTTTTTGGCTTTGACCAAGGCAAGAAGCCAAGGGAGGAAATGAAGGTGGACCCAGGAGGTGTTCTCCTTCACTCTCACCTCCCATGTCAAAAAAGGCATAATGATGCATTTTTGAAGAGATATTTATTTCTGTTCCTGCCATTCAAAATTATTTCGTTCCCTGCATTTGTGTAGTTTCTTTGGTTTCTTTGGCTTTAGTGAAATTCCTTCCCTCGCTAAGATTCATAATACTTTTTTATAACTGGCCATGCAAGAGGTCTGGAACACTGTCGGCCTCTTTGGGAAATAATTACTGTTTGTGTGGTCTAATAAATGGTCCCACAGGGTTCAACATGAAATATCCAGGGTCTACAGGAAAGAAAACTATGTGAAAACTCATGCAGTCTCACTAATCTGCAAGGAACAAAACAAAGTTGTACCCTGGGGTAAGAACCAGTAGCGACTCACTTAATTGCTACCATGTCAGCGTGTGAAACTACTACCTCTACACAAGCTAATGCAAACCTGATGTGGTCAGATTTCTGATTGAGACCAGCTAAATATCACTTCAAACAAGCAGATAATCCCCGTGACAGATCTGCAGGGCAGCCAGGGCTGTTTGTTATCTGAGCCTGGTGAGGCGGCCAGTGAGGAGGACATGGACAGCCCAGAGCGGTCACCTTTAATGTGTAATGGGCATAAATAGTGGCCACTGCCTCTGAATCCATGTCCCTCTCTCACCCACCTCACTTATCCTTCCCATGGAGAGGAAATGCAGCCAGAGGGTGATGAGAGCAGAAGGTGAAGCCCCTTTGATTAGACCACAAATGACTGTCAGCATTTCAGTCCCATTTCTTCCCCTAAGGTGTGCTTGAATGAGGGCACTTGGTGTCCCAAGTCCAGTAATCTCCACTGTGACCACATGAGGTGGAAATGCAAATGTAGGGGTGGAGGCCACATGCTGATCTGCTGCCCCAGATTTGGGATCAGAAAGTCATAACTCAAATCCTGCTTTGTCCCAGCTGCACCAACCCCAGTCAGCCTGCTTAGGGGCAGTGATGCCGTGGCTGACTTGATGCTTGTGTCCCCTTCATCATGACACAACATTCCCATGGTGGCCCTTCTGCAGATCGTTGCCCAGNGTGATGCCGTGGCTGACTTGATGCCTGTGTCCCCTTCATCATGACACCGCAGATCGCTGCCCAAAACAGGCCATGTGATGGCCTCACACTCCTTGGCTTGGATTGTGAGAGCAGCTCATGAGCTGCTCCAAGAGCTAAGTCTTGTTCCCAGTGCTCTGGCTGCAGTCTCAGAGCTTTGCTCCCAGTGTGTGCCCAGACATGCTTACAGGCCCTGCAGTTCCTGGCCAGGCTGACCAGGAAGGCTGTGGTAAAGCCAGGAATAAAACCATTGCAGAAGGACATCCTGTCAGTCCTGCACCTGCCCTCATCACTAGATTGCACTTCTGTTGCTTCACCTGTTACACAAGATTTCCTCTTTTTTTGGTATTTTCAGTGGGACACTCTCCAGTTTCCAGTGGATTTTGGACATGGTAAACAAACAAGGCTGCTGTTTGTTTCTTTTAGTTGTACATGAACACTTTCAGATACAAATTCCTGTAGTCTTTTCTTTGAAAGGAATCAAAATTCAGAAGCGTGGAAAGTTTTCTTCTAATGCTTTCGATGCTCCTGTAAATCTTTCCTCTTTTAATTAAAGCTACAGGAAAGTGAACATGGCAGTGATGCAGTATCTGCCATGTCATGCACTGCAGTCACTGAAGGACAGCTCCCTTGGATGCTTGGTGGTGCACCAGGCACCTTTTGGCACATGGCAGAGGTGTCCTCATTCATCACCAGCAGAGATGCTGTGGAGACACTGGGTAGGTTCACCAAGGAGAGGCAGTGCCAAGGCATTGCCCAACTGTGTGTTCTGCATACACCGTTACGTTTTAAAGAGAACTGTTATTGTTTTATCTGAAAACACTTAGACATTTCATTACTGGCTTCCATACAAGGAAACTGTTTTTGAAAGAAGTACCAGGCAGGTTGTTAGGAGGAAAGGGGCAATGAAAGAGGAGAGAGCCTCTGTCTGAGACTGATCAGAGGAGCTTTAAGTAGGTTAGGGCAACAGTACCCAGCTTCTTTTTCAGGTCCTTCAGGGTCCTGATTCTGCATCCGAAACATGACCCCTTGTTTGGGTGGCATGTGCAGACAGGAGAAGAGGGACATTTATCTTCTGTGACCAGACAACACCCTGAACAACTTGTAGGCAAATAGGTGTTGAGGACCACAGGCCATTGTGCTGTTGCCAGCAGCAGAAAAGCTGGCTCACACCTACAGCTACTCTGTAAATAGTCTTTGGAGGTCAAGGGGGGTTAAACAGCTCATGGAGTGTGCAATTGCAGATGTCATAGAATCACAGAATCATGGAATCATAGAATGATTTGGGTTGGAAGAGACCTTAAAGACTATTTAGTTTCATCCTCACTGCCATGGACAGGGACCTTTTCACTAGACCAGGTTTCTCAAATCTCCATCCAATCTGGCCTTAAACACTTCCAGGGATGGGGCATCCACAACTTCTCTGGACAACTTGTTCTGGTGCCTCACCATCCCTAATAAGCTGTTTCATTGGTGACCTCCTCCCCACCACACACTTTCCTCCATCAGCAGCCCACCAGCTCTGACAGGCACACCATCCCATTTTGCCCATCCAGGAGACAACATCCTGCTCTGAAACTTTATAATGCACACTCACTAATCTCACTCACCCAGCAACCTGGTGCTGATAACAGAGTTGACATCAAAGGGCAGAATCCCCTGATTTGCATTGCCTGGCCATAAATTAACTGAACTCTACCCCCAGCACCCCATCCCTATGACCTCTGAGGTTCTATATTTACCAGGGCACTCTGTGTGCTAAGTCAATGTGGAAATCGGGTTAGTCATACTTTCCTGGAAGTGTGATTTGCCCTGCTTGGCTGCAACCTGTGAGCTTCCCCAGCACCACAAGCACTTTCAAAACTGAATGCTTTTCCAGTGGAAAGCCTTCCTGCTCTATTGTGAAGCAGGACTGAAACGATTTGCATTGGGAGCCAGCAGGAATTCAGGTTGAAAAAAAAAAAGAAAAGAAAGGGGTGTGTTGAGGTGGCCGTATCAGTGTGTTTCACACGGAGGTTTGCTTTCAGCTCAGAAAGGGATCTGTGGTTATGTGAGATAGGAGAGTCCTGCAGAAAAGTCACAGTTGTGGATTGTTCCCTAGCTGAACTGCTGCATCTCTCATGAAAACTGGAGCAGCCCCAACACAAAATGCAATTGTCAATCCTTAGCATGTCGTGAGAATGAAAAAAGAAATTATATTGCAAGCAGGCAGTAAACAAGAAGAAAACTTACCTGTTCCAGGTAAATGAAGAGCCAGGATCTCATACAGACACAATAAATTCAACTTATCTGAAGGACAACATCATGCTATTTCTTGATATTCCAGTTGGGTGGGTCTTCTCTGAAGTTAAAAGGGTTGGAGGACTCCTGACACTAAGCAGACTCCAAACTGAATTCACAGAAATGTTGGCAACTTCATAATCTAGGAAAAGTTCACAACTGTTTATTTAACAGCAATTTTATTTTAATTATGTTTTAGAGTAAATTAATTAAAACATCAAAATAAACTGAAGCACTTCTCTCTCCAAAATCCCATTTGGGAAAGAGTGCTTTGAGGAATAGTTGTTACTCAAAGGCTCCACAGAAAGCTTCTGATGGCCAGAGTTTCTGGATTTACACTGATTCAGTCCTGTTAGCATTGGAATTTCAGTGGTGAGATATTTGTGCTGTAAGCCCTGATCATCCTCGGCAGAACTGCAAATGGACCCTGTGTGGCCTCCTGCCCTGCCGTGCTGCATCAGCACCTTCTCACCCAAAGGCCAAGACCTGTCAAGGTGGCTGAGGCTCAAATGCATCTGTAGCTCTGATTTCCCACCTTGTTTAATGGTTACCTCTCATAAAAGCCATAAACAAGGCTCATAAAGCCATGAAGAATTTTCAGACTATAAAACTTGCACAGTGTAAAAGCCTCTGTTTTTCATAGTCCTTGTTGTTTTGTACATTTTGTACAACAAAATATCTTCTGCGATAATCTGCTGCCAACTAGCAGATTCTTCTAAAGAAATAATTTCTCTCTTTTTCAGGAAAACAAACTGCTTAGCAGCATCTGCAAGGAGGTGGAAGCAATCCCTTCAGCCCTGCAGCCCCTTCACAGGGGGGCACTGATCACCAGCGTAGGGTTACCCCTGGGTGACAGCAGCAGGGACCAGAATCAATGAGTTGTTCAGCAAGTGAGCGGGGACAAACCCCAAATCAGTCGACAAGCTGGAGACAACACCTCCTTTCCTTCCAGTCATGGCTTTTGAGTAACTGAACAAGATTTCCAGTCCTTTGGGGTCATCTTGAAGGGGTAATATCTTCACTCATGGGAGTCCGAGGCTGAGCTGGGAGACTGCAACAAGAAACTGTCTATGTACAAGGAGAAAGACCTTCACAGAGGTAGTGCTAGCTGGATGAGGCCTGGCTGTGGGCCAAAGAGTGGGGCACCCACTCCCCAGTGCTCTCCCACATGTTGTGTCAGCTTCACCAGAAAGTTGGGTTGATCTCTTCCAGCAAGGTTAGGCCTGGAAAAATGACAAGATCAAGCAGTGATTTGGTCAGTGAGAGCACAGCTGTGCCCATGGCAGCTACTGCAGATTAAATATAGAGAACTGGGGGACTCTGCCCCACACATCTTTCCAAGTCTCATAAGTGTAATAGAGTATGAATATCAAAATAACATGAATCTGGGGTCTGCTGTCTTCCAACAACTTCTGGAACAATCCTTACACTCTTTACAAAAATGAGAAAACTCTAAACAACTATGACATTGAGTGTGTATATTGTATATTTATAAATACTGTAGCAGACAGCACTGTAAGGAACTCTGGATAGGTAGTAAGAAACCCTGTGGGGATGAGGCTTGCAAGCAGTTGGAGCTCAAAGATCCCCGTACACTGAGTAACACAGACATCTCTTACAGAAGGAGACATAAAGATCTGTCCATCTTCATGTGTCTTTCCCTGACCTTGGCTGGCCCGTGAGCAAGGGGACTGAGAAAAAGATGCTCTGGAGAGGACACTTTCCTCATGGAGTCTGCCAGGCTCTGTCTTGAGATTTAATTTCCTGTGAACCAAGGCAGTGTCAGAGCCTGTCAGGTAGCAGGTTGTCTGTGAACTGGGAGTAGCAAACCCCTGTTGTAAAGCTCTGGGCTTACTCTACCTGAACTATGTCTATACTCTTAAATAAACAGACCAGGGCTCATGAGGCCAAGTGCCACAACACAGCTTATACACACACAGCTGAACTTTCTTTCCCCTCAAAAGAGAGTGGCCTTATCCCTTCAGCATTTTGAAGACTGGACTAAAACCATGCTGGAGAGCAACAGACAACCTGGTTAGTAAAGGAACACTGGCCAAGCCCAGCCAGCCAGCCTGGAATCCTGGTGCCAAAAGATACCCTGCTGTGAACCAGGTTCCCAAGCCTGGTCTGGCTGCAGCTGATACAGCTGAAGCAGTTGCCATTCAAAATGTTCATCATCCCTCCATCCCACACACCTCAGCAATTCTGTCATCATAGCTGAGGGAATTACTTTTCCAGGCCAGGTCAGCCAACCTGGATGAGTTTGAATGGTTTTGGTAGAAGGTTCTTTGAGGACCTGGTTCAGTCAGAGAGATGGAAATCGAGGACTGATTTTGCTATCAGCTATGATGTCTGTAAATGTGAAATGGCCCGAAGCCAGGGAAGTTACCCTCTGGTTGATGTGCAGGCAGAGGATGTGTGGTGGCCTTTGCGTACCCTTCATGCTGAGCACAAGCCATTCACTGCTTGTTTCAGTCTGCAACTCACTGTGACAAAATGTGACAGTGCCAGGGGTCTGCCTTTACTGGGAAAATTTTACTAGTGGAGAGGGTAGGCCTCTGGTGTGGTCTATAAACGCCTGGGAAAAGCAGGAGAAAAATGTTTCTGGTTTTTATATAGCAGGGACCTCATTACAACTCATAGCACACCTGTACATCTTTCCCAGTTCTGGACAACTTCGTGGGCTTGGCCAAAGCCTCTCCCTGCTTGCTGCCAGTTGCTCTGGTTTTCAGCCAAGCTGCACAGATCAGCCTCACAGTAAGTCTCTGAGACTTCAAGTGCAGTAAAATGTAGGTCAGATCCTGCCCTGTAGCTGGAGGCAAGCTGCCCTCTGGATCTATGGAGTCTGTGGAGCCCCAGCTCCTGTCAGGCATTGTCTCACCCTTTGGCTTGAGTTTTATTTGTGAGAATTAGCCTGGAGTCAGAGAAATTAGAAATGGACTGGCCAGTGTTTGCTAGTAGAGTTGGGCAGAGAAGTGATTATGCAAAGCAGGAGACACTGGAAAATAAAATAAAAATACTGTACTCAAAAGTTGGTTGCATAATAAAAATAACAAATAATTTTTTTAAAAAATCTGGTCTGTGGGTAGGAGCCGTTATGGTCATTTTTTGACCTCTGCTCATCCAGCCCTCGGGGAGACGTGCAAGCACCGGCGATTAAAGGGGGGAGCAAGGAGGCTCTTCCTTGCCCAGCAGAGTAAAGTCACCGCAGAGGGTGGCTGGCTGTGAGGAGGGGCGGGGGGCAGAGGGGTGGCTGTCGATGCCGAGGTGCGATGGCCCCACAGAAGACCACGCATTGTGGGCGGCAGGGCGAGCCGGCGCTTTGGTGCCAGCCAAGAAAACAAATGCCTTCCCGCTGTCTCCTGGAAATGCTTCCACCGCTCCTGCTGAGCGCGTTCATTTCAAAGCCCGCTGACTTTTTGCCCTTTCTAATAGAGCTTAAAATGCTTCAGTTTTCCAGGCTCCCCCCGCCCCGGCCCTCGACTCGAGGCTCTAATGCCGCAGGTTCGTGGGATGCCAGGGGAGCGTATGGCCAATCAAAAGGATTAGGGGGGCGTTGGTATCTGAGGGGGACGGTGGTCTTAAGATTTTTCCTCACAGTGGCAGTGAAACGCTATAAACCTGCAAATCTTCAAAAGTATCACTTAAAGCCAGCAAAATCCCCTCTGGAGCCTGGCCGCTCCAGCTGCGGGGCTGCCATCCCTCCTTTCCCATCCCGGCCTCTCCCCTTTTTCCAGGAGTTTCTTGGCTCCCCTCAGCCGCCGGGAGCGGGGAGCGGCGGGGCGGGAGCGGCTCCCCTGCCGGCGCTGCCCCGGGCCCGGCCCGCAGCTGCCCGCCCTCCCCGGCCGCCCTCCCGCCGCCGGCCGTGTGTGTGTTTAGGAGGTGCCGTTTCCCACAGCTCTGATCTAATGCAGCTGTAATTCAATCTCCGTGTGACCGGCACTCCGCCGGCGCTCTCCCACCCGCCGGCAGGCTCCTCTCTCCCAGGCTGTGTGTGTGTGTTACACATTTACACTGTCAATCTGACGGGCTCCCCTCAAACAACCCCTCTGTATAGATTTACAATGTCAATCAGGCGGGCTGCGGGGGCTGTCGGCGGCAACCGCTCCCCCCCGCCGCCTCCGCTGCCCCCGCAGCACGGTCACCCTATACCTGCCACTCAGCCCCGGCAAAAGGACTTTTGTTTAATGGCATTTGTGTGCGGCCACAAAGAGCAAAGGCAGCTGAGGCAGATAAGGCTGAGAACCTGAAACAGATGTAAAAGAGATCAGATCGAGTTTTCTGCGGATCCTCAGCTCCTGTAGAGATTTATGACCCCTTTTAACCCCATTTTAAATAGGTTAAACCGGGCTTGTTTTATACGGACGAAATGAGACCGGCGCTTGTATAGAAATTTACCCAGAGGAATGGATCAGCCCCCCAGTTTTGCTCCATTCCTTATCACTAAGCCAACCCCTTCGGCCACTGCATTGCTCATCGTTTGAAAACTTTTCTGTGATCTCATTATAACTCACATCCTCAGAAAGATCACAAAGCTGCCAGTTGACCTTTAGCCCCTGAAGAGTCCTAAATTTGGGTTGGCAACTTACAGCTCAACAAGCGAGGCAAGGCAGGCGGACAATAGTGGCGGCTGAGGACCGGGAGCACGGCACAACAATGAGCTGTCCTTGGAAGTGCTGGGCTGCGATTGTCATCCCAGACACAATCATGGGAGACTCGCTCGGGATCGCTTTCTTTTGGCAGACAGCTTTGAACTCTGCTCTTCCCTTCCTGTTTCTCTGTTAATTATAAGTTTCTGCTTCTTCCCAATGACAGATGAATCCACCAGGGGTGAGAAAAACCAAAGGGACAAATTCTGCTCAGTTGAGGCTGCTGAGCCTCCACTGGCTCACACTCGCTTACTCCAGATTTACACTACAGGGCCTGACTTGAGAGGAGAATACGGCTTAGTAGGTCAGCCAGTGGTTTGTTCAAAATGCATAAACCAGTCTTCCTTGGAGAAGGTTTGGCAAAGCACCATGACACTCACTACAGATAACAGTGAAGCTTTAAAGCTCCCTTGCTGCTGCAGAACTGCCCTCTTCCTCTTCTCACAGGCACCAACAGCGCCAAATTCTAGAACATCCTGGGAGTCATTTCTTGAGGGCTCCTGCACCACCCAATGGAAGTGGTGGCAGCTCTACAGCCCCTTTGCAGCTCCAATACCATTGCCTTTACCTCTGAGGTGACTTCATGATTTTTTTTTAAACAAGAGTGTCACTGATATCAGGAGAGTTTTTTTGCAAAAGGTTTTTTGCAACAAAGACTTTCCCACCATTCTCCTAAAATGGAGACTCACAAGAAAGCAGCCCTAGAAACACTACCATGAGAAGAACCATGTCAATTATTTCTATTTCACGGGTATTACTGACTCATCACAATTTTCTATCACGCTGAGCTTTTGCAGCCAGCTGTAAGAGGTGGAACATATTTCATTTTTGTCATGCAGGGGTTCTTCTGAAATCCTGCATTTTCTCTGGTTGGGGATGGAGGTGAAAGGGGGAAGTTCCCTAACAGCGACACAAAGAGTATTCCAACTTGTGGCTGTGCCTTCACTCTCCCACGCATGCACCTGTGTCCCCAAACCTCTAACAACAGCATCAGAACTAAAACCAGCTTTGCTGTGCTCAAAGGAAGATAAGAAATGTGACCATCCAGCCTGGGAGGGAATGAGAGAAAACTTCTAACTAGAGCTCATGCCTCAAATCAGTATTCATCAGGCACAAGCTTACAGAAAAGGGCTCCTGACAAGAAGAAAAAACACACAGATAAAAAACAGACGTCATAAAATATAAAGAAGGCCTCTAAATGTTCTTACTTTTGAGGCGGGTATTTTCTGCTGAACTCCTACCCAGCCCCCAACTCACACCCATGCAAGTGACCACAGATGTCAGGTTTTTCCCCCACAATTTACACATACATGAGAAAATTCAGCTTGCACCAAGGGGGCAGAAAACCAAGTGTTCGTCACAGCTGCTGGTGCTGAGGGTTCATGTCCATCAGCTAACACCCAGGGCTGGGGAGAGGATGCTGCACATGTGGGCAGCTGCCCCCGGAGATGCTGCATACTCGCCTCGAAGCCCTGTGTCTGGCAGATGCTGCGGGGCTGGGGCCCAGACCAAATCCCACCCTCTCCTATCCCCGTGTTGCTGGAGGAGTTGAAGTTCCTCTGCCTTTGGGCAGACAACATCTCAGGGCCAAGGGCAAGAGGGTACAAGGTTTCTTGCTTCTTCAGCGGGAGGCCAGGTAGAGTTTAGCCTAACTTCCTACCCTTGCCATCTCTGCCTCAGCCTGCAAATTAACTCCATCACCCTAAATCCACAAACTGAGCAGAGAGAGTTGGTTTTATTTAAAGGTAACATAAAAAGCCTATAAAAAGGTTAAAAGCCTCATATAATTATCTTATTTTATTTTATTTTCAGTCCCATGGTATTAATTAAAAAAACTGCCCAGCCTGAGAATTTGATTCCTTCTACCTGATATGGGGACGCAAAGGAATCTCTCTTGAGAAAGGTCTCCAGAGTCCTTAATCACCATTTAGGGGCCCTGCTCTTTGAAGGGCCATAGAGGAACAAAGTGGTTTGGGGATTAGTGAATGGCTTTTATTTCTTCCCTAATGATGAGCAAAGTGCAACGAATGCCTAGGGCAGATGATAAATTGAGGCAGAAAATGTTGCACGAGTGCCTTTTGCTAAGCTAGAGGATCAGTGTCAACAATATAAAAAAATGCCTCTGTTTGCTCATAAGAAATAATGTTTGAATCGTTAAACAGTCGAGACGGTATTGGCCATATTTAACTGCCTGGTACCTGCAGCCCCTTTGCAAACAACCCCTTTGAAGTGACTTCAAAGGGTCTGTGCACATAAGGAGAGGCTGCAGTATCAGTCACTCCATTGGGTACTCATGGGACTGAGGAGCAGAGCACAACAGAGCAGAGCTGACGCTGCCCAACAGCCTCATTCAGGGCTGGGAGTGAAAAGGAAGGCCATCCAAGAGCCCCTGAGAATGTTTTACTCCAAAGAAGAGAAAGAAAAAAATTCAGCATGTTCCCTTTGACGCTGTCCCGCAAGCCACTTTGAGCTGGAGTTTCCTTCAGTCATGAGAGAAAAAAAGCCAAACAACATAAACTTAATTCTAGGGGGAAAAAAAATTAAATATAGTCATGATGCTCTGCGACATGTTTCTGTGGTGAGGGTGAGGAATCCAGGATGGAACCAATGTCCCCAGAAGTCACTGGAGACACTCCCTGGTTTTGAGGAGTGCCAAGTCAGGCTTGAGTCAAAGTTACCAGGCAGCACAAGTCAGAAAGCTCTGCTGGCAAAAGGGGTACAGAAGCTGACTTACAGAAGCTGACTTAACAGAAAACAACCAAATCTGCAAAACAGACAGTAATTTTTTCCTTTTGTAAGGCTGAGATACAGCTCTATCTCAGAGTGCAGACAGGAATTAACTGACCCAAAGAGACATATGGCAGGATTTGTGGAAGCATCTTTTCTCCTTTTCTTCTTTTTATAGATAATTTTCCCTTCTTTGCACGAACATCATATGAGTCGTAGAACTTGGGCTGTCTGTGCTGTCCAGATAGACAAAGATGGCATCACGATGTTACAACTCCTTGGTTTTTAACCTGGAGGAATGGTACAACATCCTTGGCTACATCTGGAGCTCAGATCAGCTTCTTTGGAAACTAGTGAGATACTGACAGCAGGGTAATTTTGTGTGTTCATTTTACCTGTCTGTTCATGAAAGAGGAAGCCTATGAGGATCAGATGTTCAGAAGTGCCTTGTTTTTATACGTTTCAGTGATATATGAGGCCCTTCTCCTACTTATTATGGCTGTTAAAAGGTTCAAAAGCACTTTCTGAGGAAAGACAGAATACAAGTACATACTACATTATTCCATTCTGCAAGATAATCTTACTAAGTGACCTTCATCAGAGATGTGTAAACGTTCTTCCTTTTTTAAATGTCTAAAATCAGTTTTTATGTTTAGAGGATTTCATAAAGAATTTGGGGAGGATGAGGAATCAGGCAAAATCCTCAGGATTTCTAAGATAATTTGTATTTTTAAATGATGAAACAGCATGAATAAGAGTGCTACGTGTTTATCTCCATGGAGAAAAATAAATTACCTGCTACTACAGAAAAGCAACTTGGGTAACAACTTAGATACTTGTAAGGAATGAAAATAGTAGTGCTAGGGCAAGTGCTACCAATTAGCAATTGGCAGAGAATGAGAATATGTGGTACTGGAGAATGCAGACTAGCAACACTCTTTACTGCACATTACCTGAATATATAAAATAAATGCTGAGTTAGCATTAGTGTCTTCATTAAAATACCTATAACGTGCAGGTGACGTAAATGGATAAGGTGGGAAAGGTACTGAGGAATTGTAAATATAAGGAGCTGGAGAGCTTGTGCTTGCCTCTCTTAAATGAAACTAAACAAATGTGGGAGCAGTAGCACATTGTTAAGATTGGAATCAGAAGCAAATACTTCAAGTAAGCCAAGGAAGCATAGAGATTAGGAAAATATTGTGGTCAAGCAAGTAATGTAAGGATGGATGCTATATAGACTTTCTGAGGAGAGAAATTCAGGAGATAGTTTTTACACATGCCAAGAATGTGACACTGCCAGCCTTTACATCAGTGTGAAGGAAAAGTGGAAACGTATCAGTGGTTCAAAAGGGCTTCTAGGAAAAAAATACAAATGGGTTCAAAAAACTATTCAGGCAAACTGCCATGGCTGGAGGCAGAGGAGGGAGGAAGTGAGAAGGAAGGGCTCATGGGGAAAAGAAGTGCCACAGCTTATGATGCCCTTAGGTCATAGGCAGGCCAGGCATGGAGGCTTGATTCCCAGGGACCAATGCCACCATGGTCACCTCACGGGCCAAAACCGGTGAACATTGCCCTTAATCAGGAGCAAACTGAGGTCATCTGCCTCTGCTGCAGCCGTAAAGACCGATGGTAAGCTAGAGACAGCTGCGGCTGTCTTAGGAAAAGAGATCCTTCTGCAAGGTAAGAGTTAATCCTGGAAGCATGTCTGTGATCCTGGTAACTGCAAAC
Organism: Promerops cafer; assembly: GCA_013398275.1. Taxonomy (NCBI): domain Eukaryota; kingdom Metazoa; phylum Chordata; class Aves; order Passeriformes; family Nectariniidae; genus Promerops; species Promerops cafer. The sequence continues at coordinate 1,701,150 of VZSE01005858.1, read as the reverse complement.
ATGTTGTGAACAGAAAAAAAGCTAAACACATAAAGAGAGCCATAAAGAAAGCGAAATCAGTACTGGGAAGTGGAGACAGGGGTGAGGGCAGTAGGTTCAGTGTGGCTAAGTAAAGATGCAAGCGATTGGGATGAGCAATAAGCAAAGGCCTTCCAACTATAAACAAGCTGGGGAAAGAGGACTCTGGGAAAGCTGTACAAATAAGCAGCAGTGATTTTAAAAAGATATTTAGAGGAGGAAAAATAAATCTTGAATAGAGTCCTTCAGAGAGTGCTTGACAGGAGCACCGTCATGTGGCACCAGCATTCAGAGAAGGGCATGCTGTCCCCAGCACACCCCCTCTGCCAACACTGTCTGATGAGCAAGGACATACACTGCCATCCCTAGAGAGCAGACTGAGGTTTGAATCTCATCTGTGCAGGTGCTGGAGGTTGTGGGAATTCTAAGGAATACTTTATATTTTATTAATATTTTGAAATTCTTTTACACTGAGTTGATGAACAGGTTAAGAGACCATTATCTAGGATATGAAGCCTTAATCTGTCAGCTATCAGTGTTTCATAGACAATTTTTCAGCCCTCCCAGTCATAATATTTTACATATTTACATTAGAAAACATTAAGAGAAAATCCTGATAATTTTAATTGTCTTGTAGTCTGAATTGCTGCAGAGAGAAAAGAAAAAAAGAAAAAAGGAGAAATATGCTTTTCCATTATTTCCTTTCAGGAGAAAATTGGATACCACGTGGTCATAAAGCCCTGAACTGAGAGCAACAACAACTCCCCTTTCCCAAAGATCTTACAATGTGGAAAGGATAAAAAAATGGGTTTGTGTGTAGAGGGGATAAATGGTCTTTTCATATCCATAAATGCTTTATTTTTGCATGAGTCATAGTGGGTTTGAGTAAGTCCTTTAAAATGCCTCACATTTTGGCTCTGGGCATGGACATCCTCTGTCAGAAATCAAGTTTCTTAAGGCCACTTGAAGGATCTGTATGAGCTAGGGAAACTCAGAAACTCAGAGCTGCTTCCACCACTGCAAACCCATCCCAGTCACTGATTGTGGCCGTGCTGGTGACCCTGCAGCCAACACCATCTTGGGAGCTTCAACCTGTGCACCTAAGCCTGCTTGGATCACTGCAAAGTGGTGCGAGCAGGGATGCACGAGCACATCTATGGAGGGGGAGACTAACTGGTACTAGCAACCAGTTTTGGGGTCTTTGAGTGAGTTTTTTCTTTGTGTTTTTGTCTAGAAAACATCCCTAAGGAGGGTGAGGGTGGTTCCTGTCAGGGAGGTCTGTTATGCCAGCACTTAAACAGGACCTCTTCAGGATGCTCGCACTTAATTCCCACCGTTCCACATTTTCGAAGCCTTTTCCAGTCCTTTTATCTAAGCCTGAAAGCTTTCAATTGTTCCCTCAGTGTTCCAGGATTGGAATCAGCTCAGGGCCCTGGGTGGAGATATCCTCTGGGCCATGGCATTTTTGCAGGAGCTGGGACACCCAGCAGAGCTGCCCAGAGCTGTGCCAATGCTGCTGTCAGGGCTCTGTGTGGACAAATCCAGACTGAAGGGCTTGGGCACAGGAAGGAAAACACAAGTGATGGGAGGCTTTGTAGCCCTCCTGGATGACTTTTCACCAAACAAAATTATTTTTCCATCTGTCTCCCTGGAAGAGGCAGGGGAAAGGTGTGGGAAGAGCCTTCAGGAGCATGGATATCTGTTACAGCTCATGTTGAGGGTTTCTGGACCATGTTTACCTTTTATCACTACAAGCCACACCTGAGACATGGAGAAGGCCTCACAGAAAACCTGCTCTGAGTGGCTTTCCTCCTATAAATGGAATTGCTCAGAATTGTTCTGGGAAGAGAGAGGGATTTTCAAGCAGAAACTTTGGAAGACAGCACTTTGAATGATGAAGGTAATTCCCTTACCCAGTGGAAGAGCTTTTCACCTCCCTTTTGGCCCATTTGGCCTCTTCCATTGCTGAATAAGAATCACTAAAGCTTCTGACAGTTAGCAAATGGCAAGCCAGGCATCAATACTGGAAAAAAGGCTATCCCTGGGGATTTTATTGAACTACATATTAAAATAAATTATACAATCAGTACAGTAGCCCTGCATTGCCTGTTTGATATAAAAATCAGCTTTGTCCCATCTATTTGACTCCCAGTGCACTTTGAATTTTTCTAATGGAGATTTCTACCATGGAAATGACTGGGAGAGGCTGTCCTGTCACTCAGCTTTTCTTTCTTTGCAGCCACCAGGCTATGGCTAGATTTGTGCCTGACACCTTAGTGCCATGCCTGCCACATATTCACATCCATTAATGAGCCTCTCTCCTATTCTGAATGTTACTTGTCACACGGGGAAGGTGAATCTGTTAAAAGGTGAGTCACAAAACAGTCAAGACCAAGCAGAAAAAGCCACAGAGACTCCCTTAACAAGCAATGGCCACATGATGCAGCCAACAGAAGGGAGTTTTCAGCAATTATAATGAAAAATCATAGCCAAGACACCAGTCAGATTTGAATTTCTCTTTTTATCTCACTACAGTGCTCTGCAGACAAGACATCACCTAATTTAGCTAAGTCAAAAGTTACCCTGCCATTAGGCCCTGGTGAGGAGCTGCAGGTACCCTGCAGGATTCAGTGCAGTCAAGAGAAACCTCTGAGGGTGCATTTTTGCTCCATTCAGTCAAACTGATTTGATGCCAGGCCAACGTGCATGTGACACACTTAAAACCCCTTCAACCTGCATGCCCTTAGAGGACAGTTCCTGAGTTGATGAAGATATGGCACAGCTCAATCCTGCTGGCATTTAATTGCCAGCACTCTTTGTAGCAGGTACCAGAGTGACCATTCCCACCTGCCTGGCTAACCCCAAAACAAGCACTGGGGCTGCTCATCCCTCAGGGCATCCCACCAAAAAACGTCTGACCCAAGGAAGCAAACTGCAGTTCAAAATAGTGGCTCGTGGCCGTGATTGATAAGGAGCACTGCCCCATCTTCCTCTCCTGGGAAAGAAACTGCTCAGCCTCCAGACTTGTCAGCAGGGTCAGGTAAGATAAATTGCTTTGGAAAAATAAGTATCAGATAAATTATTTCAGAAATTGAATATGACTAATACAATTTTGAGAACAGACTTGCCAAAGATGTGAGAAGAGGAAAAGTAGTAGTGAGGCCAGAACACCATCAGGTTTAGGAATAACCCAGCATGCCTTGGGCATCTGATGGATGCTCAGCAGCACATGGCCAGACACACTTAGTAATTTTGAGGAAACACATTTAAAGCAGGACCATCACTGTGCTTTTTTTAACTTCAGTCAACAGATGCAGATTTCCTTCCACAAGGGCTCAAGGATATCTGTCACCCTTCACAAAGAAAACAACAGTAGATACTATATGACCTTTCTTCTGGGAGCAGCATATACTTCCCACATACACCTTTACGTCTGCCCCAGCCTTCATGTCAGTGCAGCTGCTGGGAGAGCAAGGGAAGGAAACAGAGGAGACCATGGCAGGACCAAGAGGAACCTTCACCTTCTCTGACACTAACATCACCTTTCTCTTATCTGCCTTAGCAGCAGCCTCTCCTTCTTCATCCTTAAAAACGTCCTTCAAATTAGCCAAAGCTGAAGCTTGAGGTAGAAAGCAGCAGGTGGACTTCAGCTGATGTTAGGCTATTGTAGTCCATGGTGGTGGTGGTGGTGAGGGTGGCAGGGGCCATGGTGCAGAGTTGCCTCAGCCTGGGTGCAGTGAGATCCTGCCAGAGCAGAGCTGATGCAAATGCCAAAGCTGAAGACAGAAAGGGTGACAGGAACTGGTGAAGCAACTGAAAAGTCTCTTGGGGTAGCTGTCTCCCCTGTTGTAGTCTAGAGGCAGCAGTGGGAGTTGTTCTGGTGTCTGGAGAGGGGAAAAGAGAAAGGCAGGAAGGTGGGAAGAGGATCAGCCACATCGAGGAGTGGGAAGGAGAAATGGGCTCTGCATGAGCCATATGACTGGCTTCTCCCAGCTCTTGGCACAGCAAAGAGAAACCCTTTTCCAGACCCTGCCAAGGGGACATGCCAATCAAGCTCTTTTCCATCCACATGCTGATATGCGCAATTAAAAGTTTCAGAAAGATCCAGTTAAACTTGATGTAAACCACAGACTCGTATTTTCTACCAGCCTCCCACAAAGCCTTTCATACCTAACCTAAACTCAACATTGCCAACTCTCCTGTGATGGTTCTTGATAACGTCTTGTGATAACGGATATTTTTCCTAAAGCCCCAGCTCCCAAATGGAAATCATTACACGAGAATCTCAGCTTTCATTAAAAAGTAGATTTCTATCCCTCAGGGCCATGAAAGAAAGCTCAAAGCTGTGAATCAAGAAAATCACACTGGCTTAGAAAACAGAAGGCAAAACAAAAGAAGCCAAGGGTAAGTACTGCAGCCATAGCTCAACACAGCTCCTGGACCAGGACAGCTGGGGCAGTCCTTGCAGGGCCATGAGCCCACTCTCAGGTAAACTGCCCTATGGCATCATGAACTGCAAAGTAAAGGTGCATAAACTTGTCTTTAGTAGTTGTTGGGTGATAGGACACCTTCATTATGCCTTATTTTAGAGTGAGCAAGTGTAAAAAGAGATTCACCAATAGATGTCCATACACAGGCACACAGACACAGACCCATGTCATGTATCAGGCCTGCTGGTGTAGACACAGTCACACCAACATAAAAGCCAGATGAATCCATCATCCTCACAAGCATCCCACTACAGAGATTGTTCAATTAAATTGAGGCTACAAAAATAGCCCAAAGATTCTTAGTTTTCTGATCACACTATTCAGAATACAGCAAAAAAATGACAAGTGCTCCCATTTTGCCTCCTGACTTTTCTAACTAAACTCCTCCCCAAGTACAAAAAAGGAGACAGAAAGAAGCAATTTAATCCTCACCCTAATATGAAAATACATTCAAAAGAAGAAAGAACAGAATCTGAACATTTTGCTTGGCATTTCTGTCACTCTTATATATACAGATTTCACTAAGGTGCATGCTTAAACTGTTGTATTTTAATTTTTATAGCATAAACATCTGATTTTCCACACAGAAAGAGCTGATTGTTCCCAGCTCTTTCTGCCAGTGAAGGACACTGCTTCTTAGAGCAAGTAGATCACTGCCTTTTCTCCCAAGATGCAGCAAAACAGAGAGGTAGGGGCTACACTCCTGCCCTGCTCCTATCTTCTTTGGGGCTGAAGTGAACTGCTATAGAAAAGGAGCAGAAAAAGAAATTTTGGATTCCTCAAAAAGGCAAAATGTTTTGTGACCTTTGCAACAGCACTGCAAAAATCCAGCTGTCTCATGAGCAAGCACCAGACACAGCAGCATTAGTAAGCTGTGCACTCAGGGGCTCAGCCCAGTCGTTTGCTTAAAGAGGAAATTGCTCGTGTAAAGGTTTTTAAAGCTCAGCTCACATGTGTGCACACCCTGCTCAGAAAAAAAAAATATTCTGAGCTTTTTCTCTTAACACTTCTCATTTTCTTGCTAAGATAATTGAATGACTCAGTGAGCATGGCTGGCATTAAAATCTTGGGGGAGGGAAAAGCAGAGGTAGCAAGCTCTAAATCCTCTGCCAAATCCCCTTTTCATAATTTATAGTCTGTCACCAGTTTATCACCAGGAACTGTCCCTCTTTTTCTCATTCTCCAGGCTCCTTTCCCAGTGGACAGTCCATGCCAGCTGTCTCGGCAGCAGGAACGTCCTTTTTTTCCCAAGCCTCGACCTGTGGGAAAATCTTCATTGGCCAGTAATTGATTCCACCCTGCCAGCTCCATTACTTTAGTCTACAGTCAAACTGCCAGCAAGCTGGAGACAGGCAGCCTCAGCCCTCCCCTGCTCCCGCTATTGAACCCGCTCCTGCCCGCCCGGTTGGCTACCGGGGCTCTGAGCCGCTGTGTCAGCCCGCCCTGCAATTAGCACTAATCTGAAAATTGGCCTTTGCTAGCAAAGCCAAGCACCTGACAGCTAATTGTTGATGTCAGATTGATGTGCATTTAATATGGAAAGGTTATTTATCAAAGAGTACTTTTTTTTTTTTTTCTGTTGGTCTTGGTTTGTCCCTGGATTGCCACAGGCGCTTACAGCCCACAGACCAATAAAGATCTTATACTTCATTTAACTTAAGGAGCCTTCTAAATACCCTTTTCAAACTCTCGGTGTAGGGCACTGCAGTACTCATCTATTTATAATGCTTATAAAGAAATCACTGCTAAGCAAGCAATTATTGTTTTTAGTCTCTTTTTTTGGAATCAAAATATTGGGGGGTGAAGAAAGCTTGATAACAGAATAGCAACTGCCGGCCAGCCCTGGGATTAAAAATGAAGTTTTGACTCATCCCCAGAGTCTTGCCAGCCTTTTCTTACACCAGGCTACTTCAATGTTTACAGTATTATTTCTGATTTCCCTGGCTGCGTGTGTCATAGGAAACACACAGGGAAAAATACAGGTCCTGTTGATTTCAACAGAGGTTTTGCCACTTGTGACAACAGAGCAGGGACTTCCCTGGCGGTTTTGTGGAGACAAAAGTTCATAACCCTTCAAGTCCTCATCCTGGCATCAGATGGCAGAAGGTGAAGCTGCGTGTACGTGGAAACCCCCTCACCCTGCAGTGAAGTTGGCTCACATCTGTCTGTCTGTCTGTCTATCTATCTATCTATCTATCTATCTATCTATCTATCCATCCATCCATCCATCCATCCATCCATCCATCCATCCATGTATTGTAAAATGGGTTCTCTTGATGATGAAAGCTGTGGCTAAGTGTTTTCCATGATTGTCAAGCAAAAGCTAGACTGAAAACAGGATGCAATACAAGCATTACTATTGGGAGCATCTGCCTGATGCTGCACAGGTTGCCATCTAGCACCTCCATAAATTGCCTAAAAAAGCAAATCCACCAGATATTTGAACAAAATCTTATTTTTTCAGACTGGACACACAAATTTTAGGTCATGATAAAGTCCTGCTAAAAACCAATAAGGTTTTGCAGATGCCTGGAGGAAATTAATATATACTGTGGAGCCTTGGAGGTCAGCAAAGATACAAGCAGTGCATGTAAAGCTCTGCTAGAGAACCTAAGAGAAAAAAAGCTGATGGTTTTAATTGAAGCAAGAGAGAAGAAGTCTCCAGCATGAGAAGCTATGAGAAGTGGTAAATCAGAGGGGACACAAACACAACAATAGTTTGACATAAATCTTATTCTGACAGGGAAATGAAAAGTACCAGTGTGAGTTGTATGAAGCAATTGCTCATATTCATTCCACAGGTGGAGGAAAACATTGCTCATATATATTGTACATATCTCCTTTTGAATGAAGGTAGTCAAGTATGTTACAGAATCTTCTGACCTCTAAACCATCTAAACTGACTAAATTTTAAAATATAAAAGTATATAATTTGTATATATATAAAAGTATATAATTTCCACTAACTTCACACACAAAAATTTAAGCGGAAAATACTCTGCCATGCAGGATTCAGGATCTAGAGAAGGACCTTCACCGCAAAACCAAAAAACTTTCAAAAGAAAAAGTTAATTAACATTTCATCATTCATTAGGCATTGTCTGCATAACAACATCAAGGCTAAGGTAATGAATGGAGCAAGGTGAGCAGACAAAGTGGAGGCAACCAACTTCCTGGGGCTGTGTGTTGGAGCAGGCAGAAGCTGCTGTCAGTACCCAGCGTCCAGCAGAGCTGGCAAAGCCCAGCACGTCCCAGTGGTCCTCAGACAGATGGACATTACATCAAACTTTCATCACCATCAGGCTTCCACGTCACCAGGCCTGCTGCGCTTTGCTGAGACCAGAAATCACCCCAGGAGCTCTGAGGAGCCCTGGGCATGGTGATCCTGCTGGGCAGTGATCCACTCCAGGCCAGTGTGGATTTTGGCCTATGGGCAGGGCTGCGTGCCCCAGGGGCAGAGCTGTGTGCAGGGCAATGGGCTGCTGGCAAAGGATGGGTGCATCCTGCACACATCCACCACAGCATGTCCTCCTGCTGGATAAACACTGACTCCAGACACAAAACCCCCCTCCTGGTGCCCTTGCAGCCACTATGGAAACTAAGCAAATGCTTCATTTCAAATACATGCTTCAACCCCCTGGGCTGGTCCTTGGTCAGGCTTTAAAGACGTGTTGGGAAGTTTTGGCAGCGTTGCTTTCAACTTGGCCAGCAAGGAGATGTTGAAAGTTACACGAGTGCATCCACACTGGAGTTCTGAAATGTGTTAATTAAGACATTCTGTTACCAACCCTTTCCTTCCTACGCAAGACAAAACCCACCGGGTGCTAAACGTGCCTGAAATGATTCGTATGTTTTAATGCTTTCCTGAATATGGATCAATTTTAACACTTTTTGTAACGCCTGTATCCTAGCCAAGACAAAGCCGATGACTCTAGTCTGAGTCAAGCACGCGTTTAACACCCTCTGCTGAATAGGTCCTAGAAGAGGAAAGAGTTCAAGAAGTCAGGGCAGGATAGCAGCTGGGTAGATTTTCGTCTGAGCTGTTCTTAAAGACTTCCAGTAACAAAAGCTGCACAAGTTCCCTCAGGCAATTTATCCTGCTCCTTCAGTTTCCTTACTGATAGAAATTATTTTATGAAGTCTAATGCAATGCTCTCCTACTGCAATTTAAACCATCACTTTTCTTTCCTGTCTTCCATGGACACAGTGAACACTGCTTCCCACAGCTGATGTGTACTTACTTGGAGCCCTGGAGTATTTTCATTAGTCCAAACAATGCTGATTTGTCAGTGTTTCCTCAGAAATGTATCCCAGGTCCCTCAGTACTGTTTCCCTCTGCATTCTCAACAACTGACCTTTTTGCAGTGCTGAAACTGAAACTGGAACTGTTGCCCCAGTGGAGGCCACACAAGAGGGAGCAGAGGGGAAGGATGAGGTTGTAGGTCCTTCCAAGCCATTCTCCCGTTACAGGTCCCCGTGGGACACTTGCCTTCCCCACCACAACGTGACAAGGCTGAACTGCTCCCCTTTGCAATGCCATTTTGCCGAGCTATTGCCTCCCACTTCATCACTTCACAAGTCAGGAGAGCCACTGGGACCAGGTGCTTCCCCATCATCCCTTTGTGCACCAAGGGTTTGGGCAGGATTCCTTCAAATCTTGCTATTCCCAAGGGGCAGGCTCTTCTCACCAATCCTTCCTCAGTCCAGACATCTCTCCACACATCATCTCCCATCACAGAGCCCTCCATCTCCCCTGAGAAAATGAAATTCCCACCCAGAAGTCCCCCTGGCACCCTCCAGACTGCACAGCACTTTCCCTCCTGGCAGAGCAGGATGGAGGTGACACAGAAATGACGTGTGTGGTGTGACAGACCCACTAAGATGTCCTGTGTGTGGACAAGCATCCCTGATGCCATGGAGGGGTCCTTGGGAAGGGCCAGTTTCATGAGGGCATCGATCCCTCTGTTGATGCCACAGCAGAAGTTCCCACTGGCTCAGAGAACCTCCTCCTTCTGCAGAGCTGAGGGACAGCCAGCAGACTCAAGAACTGAGGTGCACAGAACTGATCATGGAGTCTGATTCCATTCCCCTCACCTTTGAATACAAGGAATACAAGAGCCCTGCTCCCTGCTCTCCCACTGCTTGGTTGGCAAACTTGGGCACCTCCAGGGTAACTGCAGGTGAGTTTCTTTCTAATTCCTCCATGACGAATCCCAAAGGATGGCTCTGGTGAGAGACTGTCCAAGTATCATTTTTGTATGCAATTTACATAATATAAACATTATTTGGACACCCATCAGCATACATTCTTGTATGGAGTACAAGAGCTGCTAGTTAAGCAAGAATTTCAGAAAAAAAAAAAGGGGGAAATTTTCATTATGTTGTTTTCTCTTACTTAAGTATTACTATATCATAATAATACATATCCCTGTTATCTGGAACAAGGGTTTACTTCTTAGGATATAAAAGCTTCTTTCTATCAGATTGGAACATGTGTGTCTCCATCAGCTTGTATCTTGAGATACTTAGAAGGGGAAAAAAATGCAATTTTAGCAATAGCTAAAATAAGGAAAAGATCTCAGCCTGTCCAACCAAAACAATGACCTGATGCAGAAGTCAAGTCCATCAGGTAATGCTCAAGGGAACATTTTAAATAAGGAAAAAAGAGTGGAAGTGGGAAAAAAATATCATCATTGTATTCTTATGCAGTAATGTTCCTCCACTAGCATTAACAGCTTATCTCCCCATCTAAGTACTTCTCGATAACAGACTGGGTTTTATGTTGAGTACAGGCTGTACCAAGTCACTAAAACCATTCTATTGTTAAAGATTATATAAAATGGTCAATCAAAGTGTCACTTCTTCCTGCCCGTCCCCCAGGCTACTGTTGCAATAATTCCATGTAAAAGTCAAGCGTGAAGGGGGAGCAAAGCAGGAGAGGGAGAAAATGGCACATTGCACAGGCACATGGGACACCCCACCACCCCAGAGGGTTGCACTGCAGTGTCACCTAAGCAAAAACATCCAAATAAAACTTGTTTAGTGAATTTGTCCTTGAGAAAAAATATTTGTATTTAGCAGTCTGTGCACCCGCAGAGCTGCTGAGCATCCTTCCATGCTTTGTCTGGTACAACAGGTCCCAGCACAACAGAGACGTGGGAGATGAAGCCAGAATAAGCTCAGGAGAAGTCCACTTTTCTAGCATTTTGAATGAGATTTCTAGATATCTAGAGATTTCATGCTGTATCCATGGCTCAGAAATAAGCTGTGTCCGATTAAAACAATGGAAAAACATGACATTTCGTAACTGAATTCAAAAAGCTGTTTTGGTAGTGGTGCTGGTTTGGGTTTTTTTCCCCCTAGTAGGTTTTCATACCTATTATAGTGGAAATTTGAAGGGGCTTTCTGAGAAGGCCTAAACTGGTAAAAGGTGGCAGTTTGGAGCTCAGTGACCAATGTTCATGTGGGATGGGCAACAGCTCCTCTAAGCTTGAACAATCCCACCAGGCATGATGAGCAGCAGGGCTTTGGGGACAGTCATTCTATGTATGAGGGCAAAGCTCCTCCTTACACTGAAAGAACAATCAATCCCTAGCATAAAACAATATTATAGACCTCTATCACACCTGCCCTCAGTCATCTCTGTTTCTCAGCACCAGAAGGACACAAAGCAGTTCCATCTCACCCTCAGTGCTCATGTTCCTGGGAAAACTGAGTAGGCAGGAGAACTGCATTCATTTGTACAGGCTTGAAATAAGCCTTTGTTAAGTATTTGCTTAACGTACAAATGCCTTTCACATTTCAAGACAGACAAATCAAGCTTATGTTCTAATTAAGGAAGGGATCAGATGAAGTCCTCCCTTCAGTAGAGATTTTCCACAATTTTTGCCTGGATTCAGCTGAATATTCTAAGCACATGGATTGACAGGGAAGGGAGATGGGTAACAGAGGGCTTGTGCTATTTGTGATTTGTGCTAGAGAGTACCTAAAGAAAGGGAACCAGAAAAATAATTCCCACTTCTGAAATGCCCAAGAGCTGATTGAGACTAAATACAGTTTGTATCAACAAGAGCAGCAAACCACCATCATATCTCGTTTTCATCTGCTATCCATGGGGGTCCATCATGAGAGCTTTAAAGGAAATCTGCATATCACTGCACCAGGGTACACGTTCTCTCACACAGAGCTTGCAGGCACACACAGGCATAGCTGTATCATGTGCTGGCAAGTAACGGGAGTTGAGCAAACATACCTGAAATAGCTCACATACTTAGAGATGCCAAACAGGCTCCTTACACAATTTCCAGAGGGGCTTTTTTTTGCCCAGCTCTGCATCCCCCAGCCACTCAAACAACAGTTGTTTCTGTGGGTATGCTCTCTCACACAGTCATCAATTACAAGGTGACGACTTGAAGAACAATCATTTGTCACTGCAAGCCAAAACAAGCAGCCCTGCTCCTTTGTGCCCAGTTCTGATGAGGCGTTTCCCCAGGTCCAGGCTTGCTCTAGGGCCATGTGTGCTCTCGCCCCACTGTCCGCTCCTCCTGCCTTCCCCCCTTCTTTCCTCCTAGCCTGCTCTCCCGGGCTTTGGCACAGAGTAAAGCTTTCTCTCCTCTTTTCTGCCTCTTCCCTTGACCCAGCTGTGCCACCCATCCTCCCAAGTGCTCAGGATGCTGTAAGAGGTGAAGCAGAGCTACGAACACCCCAATCAACATGATTGCTGTGTGTTGGGATCATAATCCTGCTACTGCCCCATTGCAAAAGCACCCAAAACTGAAAGCTAGTGCATTCACAAGGAGTTGTTTGATCAATAAAGGAGACTGAGGACCAAATCTGCTTTGTAGAAGAACCAGGAGGATTTAGGAAGCAGAGAAAATACCTGAGCAATGCAGAGAAGGTATCTGAGAAATGGTAGGGGATGGCTCAGCTAAGGGTGGGGAAGATAACCTGGAAATGGCAAATGAAAAAGAGAAGCTGGGCTGCCATGAAGAAGCTTACTGGCAAAGAAATCTAAGAGATGAGACAGGGAGCAGATGCTCCTTTGCTTTAGGTGTTTAAAACAGGACTGATGGTCATGCCAGATGCTGCCTTGCAGGGCAGTGGGGACGCCCTGGACAACAGTCCCCTGCCAGAAAGGTGAGGCTGGAGTCCCCATCCCCTGCAGTGGGATTTGTGCCAGGGAACCTCTTCTCCATACCCAGCATCCTGCCTGCCACTGGGGCAACCATCACAAACCCCTCCGGAGACAATTAGACTGAAGCCACAGCATTCCCCTGGGATGGGGGCTTCCCTGCATGGCCCGGGGGCAACAGCATATGGGAGTCACCGCGTTTGGCTTTGCAGTTCAATTAAATAAAAAGAAAAGCACGAAAAAATGCCAGGTTCCCTCGCGGGGGAGGACACGCAGGGGGACGGTCTTCCCGGTAGCTGCCTAATCGCTCACGGGGTGCAGGCCCCACTGCTGTCAGCACAGCCCGGCAATTACGATTAATGGGCTGTGGCAGTCGGATCCCAGCACTAACGGAGACAGCAGGTCTCACCATTTGCATGCAGTAAATTATTCAGGCTGTCAGCTGTTGGGATGCGGCTCGGTAAGGCTGCGGTTAAACGCTGGCCACATGGCTAATCTGAGGTGTGCCCGCCAGCCCTGCTCTGCGCTGGGGCAGCCAGGACAGCTGTGCCACCGCAAGCCCCAGCCACACCCCGGCTGTCACAGCCCGCACATGGCTAACAGCGTGTCCTTCCGGCAGCAAAAAGCACCGGGACGTGCTCAACAGTGTCTCACTTAGCTTGAATTTCAAGGGATTGTGAACCTGGGAATATAGGGAGAGTTGGATGCCAGAGAGCCGGCTTCAGTGACCAGTCCTACCTGAGCCTCCAGACATGGACACGTTTTTCAGTAATTAAACGAATGGCTGGATTCAAAATTGGATTATTCCTACACTGAAAACACAGTACCATAGAATAAACTCAGGGCTTGCCAGTTAAACCTGATTTTTACAAAGCCAAAGGTAGTGCTCCAGAAGGACCTCAATTCAGATGAGTACCCAATGAGTACCCACAGACCATGCTGGATGAACTAGATGTACACTGCCAACATCCCCTTCTGCCTACCTGGCTGTGAGAAGTGTTTTTTAATGTATGCACCCTCATGCAAAAAATAATTAATTCAGAATAACTTTTCAGGGTGGAAAGACTGAACTCTCCTAAGATCGAGTACTTTTTTCCTGGAGCACAGAATGAAGAATAGCAAACATGAGGTAGAAGGGAAAGGCTATTTGTAAAGTAATGTGAAAAGAAAGAACCATCCCAGGCAGTTGTCTACCCATGCATAGATGCAATTCTTCATCCCTGTTTTCCCACGAAGAGAAGAGATACCAAGGGACCTGACACAAATACAACACCAAACTCAGAAGGATGAAGTTGTTTCTTCATTAGCACCTCAGTGTGGACAACTGCAGCAAAATCCTGTAATTTACATTCAAATCAGACCTACTTCATGCAGGGGCCTGGCCACATTCACAGGCATAGCCTGAGAGGGGCTGTGTTTCATCTCAGGAGTTTAGAAAGGTTCAGAGCTGTCCCATGTGGCTCAGTACCCCAGAAGCACCTGTACCCTTGCTAAGCACCACCCCCTCAGCAAAACATGATGGGCTGCAGTTCTGGCAGCTCTCCTGGGAGTACCTGGCTTTCTCAAACATGCAGGCCTTTTAGTGAAAAGGAAATTTTGATTTAGAAATATAAATAGTGACAGTTTTCTAAGGAAAGCTAAAAAAACCCCAAAACACCATAGATCATTCTTTAGGCTTTGAGAGCTTGAAATTAAAAAATGAAGAGAAACAAAAGAGACATGGCAAGTAGTAATATTCTGTGTGAGCACAGTAGGAGAGGCATGATAATGGACAGCAAAACTGAAGCTTAGGGACACAAGGTCACTTTTCAAAATGACTACCTACTTCAGAATGTACGGGCAGATCAAGGTGCCCATGTCAGCCTGATCTCTTGAGCTCACATGTATTTAAAAATGTCTAGGTATATCCCATTCAGTCTGACTGTATTTAGGACAAGTAATTAAGAGTGTGATTGTCAGAAGGTCAAGCTATTTCAGATCCACAAAGACTTAAAATTCATTTAAGTGCTCAAAAGTATGCACTGAATAGTCCTATCACAACCAAAGGGCCATAGAAATTTAGGCAGCAGTATGGGTTTTCACACATCAGAGCCATATTTTTGTCCTCATTGAGGTCCAAAGTACTTATGCATCTATACACTAGCAGTAAAACAACAGTGATCCTTTATGACAGTATGACCATAATCTAACTTGACAAATGCAGTTGTCAGCATCTCTTAAAGTAAATTATAACTACACCCCCTTGACTAAATCCTGAGCCCTTTCAAATAACAAAACAAAGAGCTCTCTCCCAAGAGTTGTGTTCTCTGCATTGTATTTTCTGACATGCTTTCCCACCATCAACCTTTCATCCTGTTGAACTGATTTCCATTGTAAGCGGCCGAGGGCAGGGAGGATAACTCCCGTTAACTTCACGCTGCTGAAGTGTGGGCCTGCCTAGAGGAAAGGCAGTAGAGAGGGCACATCCCCGGCAGAGCTGACCACCAAGGCCCCTGTCCTGCCAAATAGGGCAATATGTATGTACAGCTGTGCTTTTCAATAAAGAGCAGGTAAGCTGGGACTAACGACCGGGAAAAGGGCCTCCCCAGCTGCCCATCTTCAGAGCTCGCAAGGTGCTACGGTGGTTTGCACCAAGCTGCTTGGTTGCAGCTCTTCCAGCCTGCTGCCCTCACTGCTACCAGCAAACAAGGCACCCAAAATAAGCTTAGAGACATTGAAATCGACCCTTTCACAGGAGGGGCTCAGCTGAGCTCTGGGTCTTACCAACGCAGACAAGAGATGCAGTAAGGTCCTGCCAGAGGCACTGTTCCAGAGGGTCAGCAGCAGCCTTTTGTCTTTCTGTGTAAATGGAAGAAAGAAGCCTTTTACAGCCTATTTTCTCCCCTCAGTACACATGTACATTTGTACTCTTTACTGTACACTCCACACCTCTCAGGCTTGCACAAGCTCCTGCCCAGCTTCACTCATCTGAGACTCAATCCTGCTCCAGAAGACCTCCTGCCCTTTCAAAACCTCTCAATAAATGTGGAACAGTAAGAGCACTTCTTTGTCATGAATACAGGGCCTCTTGGCCTGTGTGTCCCATTTTGGCCTGGTTTTGCCCTCCAGCAAGAGGGAAATGGTAATGATGCTCTCAGGGACACTTGGGTGCTTTATCACCAGAAGACTTCCCATGCCATGAGCTATGCCTGCAGGAAGGGTGGATAGAGCCCAAGATGAGCAGGAGTTTTGTTTGCTTTGTTTTCACATTTTTCTCTGTAATTTCTTTATCCTGATGTTTTGGGTTTCACTCTTAGGAATTCTTTAGGTGAACCCTGCTTTCTGCATCAACATTAGATCTCAGCCCAGCCTGTGTGGTTACAGTTTTAAGGGGAGATGAAATTGGGGTCCTGCTGATATGCATGGCTTGCCACACCAAGAGAATGGCTGAACCTCACAAATCCCGATCCTGGGGTTGCATCCTGCCCTTAACCTGTGCCTGGTAGTCTCACCCATGGGCATCCTCTTGCTCCAGTGTTCAGTAGTGCTCTTCTCCTGGAGACAGAAAGGCAACAGCCTCAACTTGTGCCAGATGCCCTCCCTCCCTCCATCTCCCCACCCCTGTCCCTATATGCACTTCTTCCAAAACAAGCAATCATAATGATGAACTAGACTTAAATTGAACAAACAGCAGGGTCAAAATTTTTTGGGAACTCACCTGGGAGTGAGTTTCTTGGGTGAGAAGTAGCAGAGTAGCTGTGCAAGAGCAGCAGCCTCTCCAAATGGCTTAGCAGGACCCAGGGAGGATGTGTCCATGGCCTTAGCACACTGCATCTATGTCAAGGTACCCAGTATTGACCTTGAAAATCATCTTAGGTATGGGCCTCTCCTGCTCCCATGCTTCCAGTGTGTAGCATTCAGCAAAAGGACAAAAATCTGGAGACTATCAGATTTATCAATTCATGCTTTAGCCCTTGCTGTACACGTCAGCCACTCTTATTGCTGCCAAGAGACACGGTGAGAGGTTTTGTCAGACCCTCCAGCTTCCAACACGGCCAACTGCTCGTTCGAACGGCAGGAGCAACAAAAGCGCTCGCCCATCCTGCCTGCATGAGCCCTTGCCCAGCTGGCAGTGCAGCACAGCTCCTGTCCACAGGGTACAAGTGGGAGTCAGCAGAAATCCTTCCTCCTCCTCCTCCTAGCAGCTGAGGATAAACAAGACAGCCTGATGTGCCTGGTCACCACTGCCTTTCTCCCATCCGGGATCTCAGACGGACAGTATCCAGACTCGGAGAGAAAATCTTCACCACATGACCTAAACACAGTTCAGAGCAGGCATCTCAAAGGCATAGAGTGCAGCCACCTGGAGGTGCCTAACTGACAGGTTGAGCCCTGATCAAAGTCAGGAAGTATTCAACCAGCTGGCTTGATCCCACACAGCCTCTCAGGTCTCCTTAGAGGACTGGGGATCAGTGGTGCCCACAGACGCATGACCCTGGGGCATAAATGTTTACAGCTGCAAGGCAGCTTCTGCTTACTGCTGCTTTCAGAGCCTCACCAGATAGAAAATAGCAGGTGTATTAAGCTCCAAAATAAGATTATAACATGCTGTAAATTAAAGTACGATGAGCTCTTTGTGTTCAGTCAAATAAGGAATGATGCATGGAAAACAACAGGGGCTCACATTCATCTCCGAGTGATCATTCACAGGATGCACAACAATACAATTTCACACATAGAAATCAGAGAATGTCTCTGAAATGTAAGATCTGCTCTTCCCGGGTATATTTTTTTCTTTTTCAGTAAAGATTTCCAATGTGCTGAAACCACTTATAATAATTGGGAAAAAAGAGTCTCTGGGAAATTATTGGCATGAAGTTTTAGGTCTCTAAATTAAGGCCAGCCTAATTTTCCAATTAGGCGGCTTGATAGGCAAGATGACATGTGCAGAGTAGAAGGGCAGGCTCTAAACGGCATTTTTATGAACATTTCTCATGCCTGCAGCAGCCTTTCTATACCCAACAGCTGAGGAGTGCACTTTCCCATGCCGTCAGGGGTGAGGAGGTTACGACTCCAGCATTGTGCCCCTTGTTTTTCACACAAGAACGCGGCGCGCCGCAGCGCTTGAAAGGGTCCGGCGCCCGGAGCCCCCCAGCGCGCTGCCGGCTCCCCGCTGCCCCCAGCCCCGCGCCCACCGCCCGGGCAGGCGGCTCACTTTAACCCGCCGCTGGGGCGGGCGGCTGGCAGCGCTAATTGGGACGGGGAGGACCTTTTTCAGAGTCGTTCAGTCGGTAAATGAAACTTCAGCTCCCCGGTGATCCAGCGTGTGCAAAGATGCCACAGCCCGAGGTGCAAAGGGCACGGCAAAGATTTTGAGCTGACGCTGCTCTTTCACAGCTCGAGCTGCCTGTCTGTGCTGGCTCCCGGCCGCGCCTCCCCACTGCCCGCCTGACCCAGGGAAACCCCAGCTCCGGGGCTGCACATCCTCCCTAGGCATGCTGAAGAACCAAACTCCACTGTGAATTTAGCAGTGATCTTCTAGGGCAAACAGGAACCCAGATCAGTGCGTGAGACCCTCAGTCACTCAGAGCGAAGCCTGGCCCCCAAGAGGTAAAGAAATCACACAACACCTGCTCTTAGGTGAACCTGAGCAAACCATGCCTGGCCTGGTCAAACATCCTTCTCTGGGTCAAGCAATCCAACAGCTAGACTCATGCTAGCCTGCCACAGGCCAGGGCGGCTCATGCAAGGGCTTTAGCAGACAGGCCAGGCAGGAGGTAGCCAGTGACTACCAGGAGAGGACATTTACACACAGGAGTCCAGGACCATCACCCCTCCTTGAAGGACAGCTGCCAGATGCTTCTGCCAGCCACACTGACAGCACTGCCCATTACCTTGGTGTGGCTGGCACCAAACTCTGAGCTGGGATAGACATCCTTTTCACACTGTACAAGAGCCTGGACCGATGGAAATGTGTCTCACTGAGCTTATTTTCAGTTTGCCCATACATACAGTAGGAATAAAGAAGGAGGAATAATTACCTTTGTTGAAAGTGGGAGAGGGCAGCAGCCACAGGCAGTAGCCACAGTCTCCCTTAGACTGCAGGGAGAGCAGCCTCAAGGATACACAGAAGGTACTGATTTCTACCTTTCCTACTTCTGGAGAACCCCAATGCCCTGCTGTCTTTGGACAACTGGATCCCAAAGGGAAGACTGTACCCTCCTAGCTCAGAAGCAAATCACCTCCAGGTCAGGGCATTCAGGAGCTCCAAGTTTTCAAAAAGTTAGAGAAACGAAAAGAAGCACTGTTCAACCAGAGTGGCCAAGTAAGATGAAAACAGAATCACAGAATGGTACAGGCTGAAAGGGACTTCTGGAGATCATCTGGTCCGTTCCTCCCTGCTCAAACAGGGCCCCTTGGTCCTTGTTGCCCAGGACCATGTCCAGCCTTTTTTTTCACTATTTCCACAGGTGGAGACTCCGCAACCTCTCTGGGCAACCTGTGCCAGTGCTCAGTCACTGTCACAATGTAAAATTGTTTCCTGATGTTCAGAGGGAATGTCCTGGGTTTCAGTGTGTACCCACAGCCTCTGGTCTTGGCACTGGGCACCACTGGTGTCCTCCTTTGGGCCCTTTTTGAAGACAGGAGTGATATTTTCTTTCCTCCAATGCTCAGGCACCTCTCTCCGTCACCATGACCATCCAAAGATGTTCAGCATGGTGCCCAGACACTCATCTGTGAGGCAGGTCAGGACGCATACGAACTCTCTTCTCTGATGTGTTTGTTTGTATGTTTTGGTAACTGGTGTATCAGACTGTGGCCTTCAATTAGTTTTGGGGTTTATTTGTATTCATGGAGTCATTTTGAGAAGAATTGAACAACTCCTCTCCCTGGGAAGAGAAGTATGAAGCCCTCAAATTTCTTCCCCATGCTACTGGACTGAGACAGTGAAATAACATTTCAGTTCCCAGATGTGACCTAAACCAGGTTTGAGGTTGAGAAGATGTGCAAAGATTCAACCAGCAGAGCTGCTGTTGTGTGAAAGACATTAACAGAGCTGGTATTTCAGTACTTCTTCAATTTCTCCTAAGATGGAGAAAAAAAGACCCAGTTTACTACTTTGAAAGCCAATGTTTTAAAACAATTTTTATA
The DNA here is from genome assembly GCA_013398275.1 of Promerops cafer. Taxonomy (NCBI): domain Eukaryota; kingdom Metazoa; phylum Chordata; class Aves; order Passeriformes; family Nectariniidae; genus Promerops; species Promerops cafer. The sequence goes on along the minus strand of VZSE01005858.1, from coordinate 1,681,380 downwards.
TGCCACCACTTTCAGAAGGTAACCCAAAGCTACAGCATGACTATGAATCTATTCCAAGGATGCCTTGGACCCCTTAACCCCGTTGGGAAGTGTAACTTTTGGCTGCTCTTGACACGCAGCCTGCTGCAGACAGAAGGTAACAAATGGCAGATTTCCTCATTAGAGCCACCATGCAGTGAGTGCATCAGGGTGCTTAACTCTGATTGAATGAGGCACAACCAAGAAGGCAACAAGAACACTTAGAGGTGTTTAAGATATTACTCATGTTAGTCTAATGCAGTCACACCAGGGATAATATTTATTTTGGGTTATGGCCAGATGACAATGTAATAGCCCCATTTGGGCAGTCTAGACTTTTCATATGCGATAAACACTTCCCCAGAATGTATAATGTACTAAAAAAACACATATAGAGTGCATGCTTGTATCTAGTAGAAACGTTCTCCAGCCAAAACAGAAGACTGGAATAGCTTTCCCAGCATATGGGATTAATACTGCCAGAAAAGGAATAAAAAGCTTGAACAATAATTTGCCTGATTTATAAATGTGCCAGTATTAAGAAATGAGGAGGAACCCAAACTTTCCAGAATGCCCCAAAGGAAAGTAAAATGCGAAGTATTCATTTCTTTGGAAACGAGCTCAGTGCCAAAGCTTTGGTGGCAAGATGCTAATTTGTTTTCAATAGGCAGGCCTGATTTCTTCAGTGTTTCCCTTTTCCCCCATCTCATCACCTAAAGGCCTGGAATATGAAAGGGCAGACAAGCCTAGGAGGATTTACTAGGTCTTGTTATAGCACATCAGTCATCAAAGGAACATTGAACATTGATCATTTTTCTTCCAACTCCACATCATGATAAAGATACTTTGCTTTCCAAGTAGGTAAAAAGTGTTTAATGTTCTGTTCATAAAATAAAAGGTAGGATTCTAGGACAACTAATTAAAGCCTTCAAAACAGGACGAGAATAAACACAAAAAGGAAATTACTGCTTCAGCTAAAAGCCAAGCCAGCTTTGATTCAGTTTTTATCAAAGCTAACTTTGCTTATAACCACATCTGTAAACCCAGAAAGCACTACGGACATTCAGGCACATGAGTGGAGTGAGAAGTGGAAGTGGGTTAGGGTGAAACTCACAAGCACTTCAGTTACAGGTCTAGAAAAGCTAAGTGTCCTCCTAGCACAATGTGTGGAAGTATTCCTTGCTTGTGCAGACAGGAAGATCTGAGCCTGCCCACCAGAATCACCCACAGAGTTCCCAACCAAGTGGGGAGGCAAGGCCGGGACGGCAGCAGCCTCCTCCTCCCTCTGCTGAAGATGCATTTCATGCTGCTCTCTGAGCACTCAGCATTACAACTCCAAGTGCAAATTTTACACCAAGCATGAATTACAACTACTTGAAGTGAATCTGTCATGCTCATCCAAGTCTAAGTGAGAAATTTGTCAACTAAGAGATGTGGGCAGCATGCAAAGCAGAATATGATAGAGGATGATGAAAACTCAGTATCTGCTAATGAAGTGGGGTTTGTGTTGTTACCTGTAAATTTTCAGAGAGAAAAAAATGTTCAACACTTTCAAAACTCAAGACTGCTATAGGAAAAAAAACACCCAAATGTCTGAAAGACAGATGATGAAACAAATGTCTTCTCAGCTGCATAATCAAAAAAAGGTGAGAGAAGAAATCCGTATGATTTTAGTAATGAATTTTGCTCGTCTGGTCTGTGCTTCAGAGTAAGACAAAATTACAAAATTCAGACGAAAACGCATCATGGCATGTAGAGAAGTTCCTGATTTTGGCAGTCAGATGAACACGGTTGCAGAACTTGGTTTTTACTGCCCTCAGGATTCTCAGCAAAATGATGCATTTCCATTTACAGCTGGGATCTTGATATATATACATATAAGTAGCCTTCATTTGGTTCACATTAGTCATACATGTAGTATATATAATGATAAGAGTATTCCAGGCAGTGGTTGGGCTCGGCACAGTGTCCCAGGAGCTCCTGGGCTGCCCTTAGCCTTTCTTTATGTTATCCTCTTACCTGAAATAAGAATGACCTCCAAACAAAAATTCAGATTGATACCACTGCCCAAACCAAGACACATGTGAGGCCACTCAGGGATCTGTGCCACATGGACAAGGAGATTTCACTGTGCACAGCTCTTGTACGTACATTTGTGCACATTTGACAGCAGAAAATGCAGAGAGGAGCAAAAAGGAATGTGGCCATGAAGAAAAAAGGGAACTCCTGGGGATAGGAAGCAACCAGCAGAAAAGAGTCCGCATTTATTTTTCTGTATGGATGGCCCTAGAAATACCTGCTTGCATTATCAATTTCTACTCTGATAAAAGACTGGAGTAAAAAAAGAATGGTCTTATAGACACAGGTCATGCAACTGTGCCATCGTGGCTGTTCAGTAATGAATGCTGGTGGCTTCTTACTCTGTGTTAAGGACATACAGTCTCCACATATTCTTGGTATATGCAGGTATTACAGCTATGAAATGCAATTGCAACAGCCCACCACAAAGACATTTCAGAGTTCCCAGCTCTGCCTTTGCAATTCTGCCTTTGGGAGATGTGCAGAACTGAGGCAACGTGCAATGGGCACAGGCTACTCCAAACAGAGACTCCTCCATGGGACAACTCTAGTATGAAGAGTTTGGAGGGCCAATTAATAAATGAAAGTCATCGAAGACGAACTGGGACAACTGGGTCACCAAAGGCCACAAAGACTAGCAGCAGCCTAAAGCCATTGGAGGTTCAGCCCTGCAATTTGTATGACTGGGTCAATTTATGTCAACCGTTGGGTTTCCAAATAGAACACTAAGCTGGATTTGAAATAGTGACCACTACAGCCTCCAAAAGCTACTTCTTTAAAGGTTATCCAGAGGAAAGTTTGATAAAATCACTATCTGTGACCCTACTGTGAAATAACTCTTATTCTGCCCCAAAACATTACCACATATACTTCCTCCCAAATCACTCTTCTTGAAGGTTGATCAAGCATGTAGGATGAGTTACACTCAAGACAGGACTTCTTTGATATTTTAAATCCCTCCTGGCTTCTTAAAAGGCCTTCTTTTCCTAACTCTAGTTATAGGATAACTCTTTACCTGGAGGCTAACACCCAATGAAATTCCTGTTCAAAATCCCCTAATTAAGATCCCTGAGATGAATGAGCAAATTAAAGCAAGAAAATAAGCTCACATTGCTTGTTTCCTCTCTCTTGCTTGGATCCATACTGAAACAAAATTTCAGTTTGCAAAACTATAAAAGGATCTGCTGAAACATGCCCATTCCTTCCGAATGGTTATGCATTTATCGTGTGATTCCTCCCAGTATTTTGGTAAATAAATACCTTATACTAAAAATATTCTTCCTGACAGATCATGCATGAGATGTATCTTGGAAACTTCCAATATCTGTTGATGTCAGGCATTGGAACAGGCTGCCCAAACAAGTGGTGGAACCACACCTCTGGAAGTGTTCAAAAAATCTGTAGATGTGGCACTTAAGGACATGGTTTAGTGGTGAAGATAGCAGTGTTGGGTTAACAGTTGGACTCAAGGATTATGGAGATCTTTTTCAGGCTTAATAATTCTATGATTCTGTCTGCAGTGTACCTCTCATTTCAGTGTTACAAGCAGGCACAGGTAGGAAATTAGTTTTCTTCTGTTTATTTGGTCAAAGGTTTTCTTTTAGCCAGAGGTGTAAGAAACAATCAAACCACTGTGCATACAGCTGTAGTTCCAGGTAAAAAGGCAGCTTTCCTTTTGCTTCAGCTTTCCTTTTGCTTTTCTATGTTTAAAAAGAAATACAAAACCCTTTAAAAATAAATGACAATGGTTAACCTATAAACAGGCTAAAGCTTTTGTATCCTGTTCTAAACAAATTTTGTTGGACCATATGAAGACTTGCAGAGCTTGTGTGGCAACCTGACCCACCAGCCAGCTGTGATCTAACAGAATTGCTCCCCATTTCTGCACTGATGCTATCTTACCGAAGCACCTCCCAGATGAAGGCAAGGAAAGGGATGTGTGAGCTGTGGCAGCCTGGAACTGGCTCTCTGGCACCCTGCTTCTTTAGGGATCCCTTACCTCCTCTTCCCTCACAGGACTGAGACATCTATGGCCTCAGTCATGAGAGGCAGAAGGAGCTACACAATCCTTCAGTGGCTCCATCACTGTTCACGTGGCCTGCTTCAGCAGAAAGATGAGGTGTCTGTGGGTTTGGGTAATACATGCTTAAGCCAGTGTGTGTTTTGCTGAATTTTGTGCAATTTGCTGAATAACGTACATATAAAAGAAACACATTGTCACTGGACAGTCACTGCAGACAAACAAGGCATACTATCTTAACAAATCTCATTTCATTCCAGCATTTGGGAAAAATATTTTATGATTAAACAGGCTTTCTTTTGCAATTCAGTGGTATGAATGGCAAACTTCACTTTCCCTCAGCACACCTGCTAGGCACTATGCAGATCACAAACGACTGTGCAGAACTCAGGCTTGGATATATGAGAAATCAAAAGAAGTGTTCTCTGATAACAAAATCTTCAGAAAGGTATAGGAAATACCATAGCACGATTCTTTGGTTGTGTGTTCAAACACCCACTATATTTATCTTAAATAAATTTACAGAAAATGGGAGCTCTGATTAAAGCAAAGAATAATCTCTAGTTCCTCATGCAGATGGAGATAGAAGCTTGATGTACTGTAACAGATATTAAACCTAGTATCAGCAGTAAAATGGCCTGCACTGCAACTTGGAAATCAGGAACCCTTGAAGTTGTTCTGCATGAAACACCATCCTAGAAGCAGCACCATGACAGCAAGCTTTGGACTCCCTCCGTGGAAAATCAACATTCATTTGGGAGAGTATGAGGGACTCTCTGAAATTCCTTATACAGGAATATGAACACATTCAGTTAACCTACAGAAGCTCAGTTAACCTTCACCTTTAAATCTAAAGGCAAAGAGCTAGAAAGATGAGTGAATAAAAACGGAGCAAGAATTAGGTACAATGTGCTTATTGTATTTTATTGATCTCATTTTTTACATGACTGAGTGGACAGGAAATTTTCCTTTATTTCCTGAGGAAGCATTTAATTTATGCATCTAATATGTTTTAGAGCACAAAGTGCATCTAAAATCAAATCCAGTTAATTTACTCCTTTTGCTTTGTTTGCTTGCTCTCTGCAAGTCCCAAAAGAACTGCATCAGCTTCCAGCAGTGTTGTATCACTGGCTGCCCCCAAAAACCTGGACGTCAGTTCAAGATCCAGCAGTCTCAGGCGTACCCGGGTTCCTCTCTGATATTTTCTGTGAAGAAAAGGGGAGAGGGGGAAGAAAGAAAGTTTTGTTAAACACTGGTCTTGCATTTCCTAAGGCTCTCTCTTCTCTGCAGATCTAAGTAGCAGCCCCGCAGAAAACAATGAAGTCCAATGCTGTTGTAATGTCATCAGCACTAAAACTGCTGGGACACACTCCGTACCACCACAGAGCCAGTCTCTGCTGATACAATCCTGCCCATCAAAGAACAGACACCACCAGATCCCACTGTGGGAATGCAGACTCTACAAAAAAGCAGTTTATTATATGGGAAACTGTTTGTGTCTTCCATCGAAATATTTTACTGTATCATCTGCTATCATGCCAGTAATTATCTGCAGGACAACATATCATCAAAGGGGAGGAAAAGTCATCATTACATCACTGGTGACATTGTTATTATCAAAAAGTACAATGCCAGCTAACTATGGTTTATATTTCCAACCCTGGGCCTCAGGCAAGGAACTTTTCTTGTCTTATCCCCTCATCCAAAGAGTGGGCATCATCTGCAAGATTTTTATTACATATAATTAAAAAGAAACCCCACAACTATTGTAATGAAACATTCTGCCTACAGGCTTGGGTTTTATTGTTTTATGCTCTCTTTTTTTCTTTCCTTTTCCTTTTAAGTCAGAAGATGTGAGAGTTCAATGTGGTTTTAAAACAGACCCTGTGTTAAGATGGCCATGACAAATTAGTGAAGACTTTTAAAATACAGGTTTTAGATGCACCTGGAGAGCTACTGATTGAAATCCAGCAATAAAATGGAGAACAATTTTTCTTCTGAAAGTTCAAGTTGTACTTTTTTTATCCCTAGTCAAAGCATAAAGAGCTGAAGATGCAGCAAGCTTGACTACCTTGAGCAAAAGCAAGAGGAAGTTTGAAACATTCTCCAGTAACCAACAGAAGAAAATGTAATAGGGAAGTCTGGTTGCACCATTTCCATCTTGCTCTTTTTCACCTCCCTCTTGGGCAGACAACCTTCTCTGTCTGACAACTGTTTGACAGCATGAAGGAAAACTGAACCAGACTTCAACTGTCTTCAGCTCATCAAACCAAGATTCATTTGGAAAACTAAACATCTTAAGAAAAGGTCCTGGACTTGCATTTATGGTGGGTTTTGTTTTTGTTTTATTTTGTTGTCATTTTCTGTCAGTGCTATCTTAAAATAATTTCTCTTGCTTCTTGGTTAATCCTGGGTAATACTCTGCTATGATCCAGACTGCAAAGGAAGAGCATTTGATACCTCCACCCTGAGTAGGTATGTGGGTACATAGGGTACTCAGTCAGCAAGAGTTCTGCCAACACTCATCCCAGCAAATCCTATGATGATCTGCATGAGTCCAGTGGAAATAACACACATTTTCTTGAAAAAAATAAGAGTGAAGGCCCTCACCAGTCCAAAATGCAAGTAACTACTGCTGCAGTGAAGAGTATGGCACAGCTACCAAAGACAGAACACAGCTTATGTTTGGTTGTTACCTAAATAGCTGGAAGGGATCAATTCTGTCCTTTTCTCTGTGAAATATATGCATTTCAAAACAGAACAGTTTCACAACTGATGAGAATTATTTACAAAACCTAATGTGCAGCATTTCAGTGTTGCTGAAATCAAAAGATAATGCATAAGACCTTAAAGTGGATGGTATCTTCCAGGATTCATTAGGCTTATTGAGAAGAGAGGTCCCCCCAAAAAAATTGGGGATAAGAAGGAGAATGAAGAAGAAAGCTCCTCTTTGAAGTATCTTAAATGAAGACCAGCCAACTAGTAGTTTTATCCATTTGGGTATATGGGAAAAATTCCCAGAAAATTCTGTAGCATGAACCAAACTTTCACCTTATTGACAGCTGCTGGCTAGATGGGTTGCCTTTGCCTTTGCCTCTAACCATGAAGTTATTCTGACCTCTAACAATATCTTCAGCATAAAATATCAGACTTTACTGCCTTTATCAATGTGGGGG